>NW_010582991.1:144901-159168 GCF_000705375.1 Tinamus guttatus
GATCATAATGATGTTTCAGCTAGGCTGTTAATTAAAAACTTTTGCCCATATTCAGAGTGTGTTTTCATATCTGTGATCCTCTGAAGGAAGGTAGGTCTTGGTTTTGGATATGTTCTGGCCTAGAACCTCAGTGCGGTGAGGGTGCTGTGTGCTGCTCCATGGGGGCGCACAGAGGTTCACGGTTACGTGTGCGTATAACTCACTTTTCAGTGTGCTTGTCCACAGATCTTTCACAGTTTGTTAGTGTGACTGTTTTGCTGTAGTTGTTGGCCTCCAGGCGTTCCCTCGTGGGAGAGTTGGTCTGGTCACTGGTGATGGATGTTGCAGATACATTTGTGTAAGGAATGTGTGCGCTAAAGAGGTCTAGAAAGGTCATTTTGTTGTGCAACAGTTTTGACCTCATAGATTACTGTGTTCCTGGAGATTTTCCTGCCTGGGAGGTTTTTGTTTAAAAATCTTGTTTTCTAGATTAGAGGGGGCAAGATGAAAATGCAGTCGATCAAATTCCAAACTTCTTGAGGCCTTGTTCTTAAGGCAAATGTGGAATTTCCAATTAAAAGGAGAGAGGACAGAAGTGTGCACTGTTTTGCTTCCCTTTTCCACGTTTCAGGTAGAAGCCTTAACCATCTACCACCTCTCTCTCTTCTTTCCTTGATAACTACTGAATTATGTATGCTGAGCAAAGGAGCTACAAAAAGGAGATACCAAGAGTCTCCAGGGAGAAACTGATACTAATTGTGTGGGAAAGATCCAAGTTCAAGCCCTTGCTCTGAATAGGCATAGAGAGAAGTGTTTTTCTATTCCTCACGTAATTAAATTGTGTAACTCATTGCTACAGGATGTTGTGAAGCATAAAAAAGAAAAGAGTAAATGGATTTCAGAAGGAGATAGAATGAATTAATGGAGGATATTTCTGCTGGTGGCTGTTAGATGGGATAGCGTGGCTCTAGCCCCTGGCTCACAGTAATTATTTTAAGTTGTGGCACAGAAAGAGCAGACATGTCTACAGCTTTTGGATCAGTACTGCAGTAGCATCATCCATTCTGCATTATCTCTTCTTAGCAAAGAGCTATTTGTACTTTAGATGTTCCTATGAAATAGCTGTGTTTACACTGTAGACGTAATTGATATGCTGCAGGTCTTTGAAGAATTTGGAATTCTCTAAATCAGGAGAGCTGACGGAAAGGCTGTGTGGGAAACATTCTGCTATCTCTACTTTCTTCTTTGTGCTTTACCCGGAATATTCTTTGTTTTTCCTTTGGGAAACATGCAAGTGGGGAATACATTTTTTTTTTTTTTTAATCTGACTTACCATCGCTGATTTAATCAACCAGAGATTTAAGTGTTCCACACCACAGTAGTTCTCCATCTTTTGCCTATTTTTTTTTCCTCTGTAAAGCTATCCTTTTAACTCTAGAGTGCTAACTAAAAGAAAATGTACATTTTTTTGTTTGTTTTTTTTAAACTACAGTTTCACTTCTGGCCTGCTTTAATTTTCCCCAGCCTGTCCTTTCAGGCACACAGTCTGCTTCGATCATCCTTGAAGTGGGGACTCGGACCAGTTCACATGACTAGACTTCCCATTTCAGAAAGTCGTAAGTTGGAATGGAGAATTTGGGAAACAATGTCAAAAGATGTTTCCTCCGAGGATTTTGTTCCTGTTTTGTTTTTAAGTTGAATCTTCTAAAATTCTTCTAGTATTGGTATATGTCTAAGGATCTCAGTGCTAATTAATGAAATTTGAAAAAGAGAAAAAAAAAAAGAAAAAATAAGAGTGTTTGAGGAAGCTGGAAGAATATTGTTGTTCCTACTTTTCTGGTGTATATGTGGTGTATTTAATGAAGTATTTCTCTCCTTTCTAATGAACTTCTTTGATGATGAAGTTCCTGAGAACTTCAGGAAGGCAGACATCCTGTCTCTGTAGAAAGAAATTTTGGGCTCGGATCACGTTCCCCGGCAGTAGCTGGGCAGGGTTGGTAGGGAGGGCCTGAGCAGGTTCTGCCGGCAAGGAGTGCGTGTCTGAAGCTTCGCAGCCCACCTGAAGCTGCCGAGCGGGCAAGGTGCATTTGTAGAGCCTCGCTCCTTGTTTAGAAAAGTAGCGTGGCAGCCTCGGGAGGGATGCGGTAGGCAAGAACCTGCTGTTGCAGATCCTGTGGGTGTTGTGACTATTGCTGCATCAGCACAGCTGCATCTGTCAGCGGGAATTGGCTATTCCATCTCTGCTTTATCATTTGGAGCAGTAATTCCATGGCTGTCATTAGAGAACGGCCAATCTTGCGGTATCTCATAGTATATTGTAATTAAATTTGGATGCCGACTGCAAAACCTTTTACAGGAAGCCATACTTAAAGATGAACTTGTTTGGGCCTTACTGATGTCCTTTTCTGGTCACTTCTTACCACAAAGGGGAGTTTTGCTATCCTAGATTAGGAGTGGATGTGGTCAACACAGGTGTGTGTCAGTATTAATGAGGATGCAAATTAAATTAATTTATAACTATGCAAACAGGCAATTTATTATGAACAGCCTGATTTTGCAATTAACTAATTTTCACACTAGATCATGTCTAGTAGGACTTGGACTGTAAAGTGATGGCCAGGAAAGGGTATGATAAAGATATATATATATGTATATATATATTTTTGTGGCATGCAAAGGCATTTACTAATGCAGGAATGAAGGAATGTCACACGAATGTTCAGAACAAATAAAAGATTTTTTTTTTTCGTACAACATGTAGTTAATCTGTGGATCTCCTTGTTAGAGGATGTTGTAGTAGGTGAAGTTCGCTAGGGTTCAAGTGAAGTCTAGAAAAGCTTCTAGAAGGGAGGAAAAAAAAAAGCTATCCAAGATTGGTAAGACATTACCTGTGGCTCAGGAAGTCCCCCTAGCCCCTGCCGTGTTACGTGTGGACGGGCACTGTCCCTGCCTCTCTAGGCAGGCAGGGCTGGCCCAGGAAGCTGCAGCTTCTGGCGCTGAGGCAGCCGGGCGCTTTCCGTGTTGGTGCCCCTCTTGGCTTGCTGGGGGATGCAGTTCCCCTCTCTGCACGAAGCCGAGGCTCTAGCTTAAGCTATGTGATTTGTTTGTCTTGGAGTGACCTGTTCTTTTTTTCCCTTCGTCCTATCTCCCTCCTCCTTCCCAGTCTTCTTTTCCTTCCAATTAGGCCTGACACCAAATTATATAAATCTTCAATGCTTTGTTCTGGGACTGGCAGAATTTAGTGCTTTAACATGGATTGTGTCTGTTTATATTGGTGTTTTATCGTGTTGTATTTCTCTCTCTCTCTCTCTCTCTTTTTTTTTTCTCCTCTCCCCCTAAGTGCACTGCCATTTTATAATGGCTATAAACAATCTGAAGGATGGAAAAATACTGTTAAGAAACCTGCCAGAAATCCTTCCATCTTTCTTTCAGTCAGGTCTCTCTTTCATTATGTCTGCAGTACATTCATTAAGCTTCCATATGAAACTTATGAAGTTAACAAGTGCTCAGTATCAAACGGTCACTTCTCCCAATAACACTTACAAAGAGCTACATTCCTCCAAGCGGGAAGGTAGCCTTTGATTTATTTACTTGCCACATGCTCTTCATCTGTAAGATCTGTCAGCCATCCTTTTACAGTATGCCTACCTAGAAAAAACAAAAGTGCCTATAAAGCACTAGATAATAGGAAGCTAGTGCATTTTTACAAACATATTTTCTGTCTCTGTATAAAAACTGTAAAAGGTTAGTGGGATGGATCTATAACCAGATTATTAGAGCTTGTTTTTGTGGTTTTGATGGGCAGTTACTTCACAGAATTGCATCTGTAAATATTAGTAGTTGCTCATATCCAGTTATCTCTGAAGTTTACTGCCAAGGTCTGTGATTCCAGCAAAAGACAGTAACTTCCATGCAGGAGAGGAGCCTTCAGCATCTTGCAAGTCTGGTCAGAGGTGCCTGTGTGGTGCTGCTGTAGAGTAGTTCAGGAATATATTGCCCTGCAATGAGTCCCATGAATGTGGTATGATACCTGTAGCTCTTAAGTTTTCTGACATGAATCTTGAGGTTGGTTGGTTGCAGGATCTGTGGGAAGATGGTAGCAGAATATTGGCTGCAGGAAGGTGGCTGGTCTCTTAGTACAAACATAACTTCCAAACTTTACCTCAGAGCTGAAGTTTCTGGAGCGGATGGCTACTATGGGCATTCTTGTATGAGTTCTGGTGCACCTAAGATGTATCTGTCTTTAGTTGTCTGTAACCACTACTAGGATGAAGGTGCTTCATAGCTGAGCTGGCAGGGCTAGATAGATGTCTGCAGCTCAGCTGTGCCACTTGTCAGCCCAGGGACCTTGGAGATGGAGTTCGTAGGCTGTGCTGTGCAGAAGAGGGGGCTTCACAAGCAATAATCTGGGACTAGTAAGGTCTTAAATCACAGAAGTGGACATGGCAGCACCAGTCTGTAGGAGCCCTGGGAGGTTCAGGAGTCAAGTGGAGAGAGGTGTGCAGAAGGGAACAGCAGCCCATTGCTGAACCATGGGTCTTACAGGGATCTGAAGGAGTAATCAGCCCCAAGGAAAGAATTGTATGTAGGGTCTGTCATCTTGCATCTCTCTCCCTCTGAAATGTTCAACAGTGCTTTGCTTTAAGAAGGAAGTTGTTGGCTGCTCTTGCTTATTGACCCTGCAAGAGGGGAGAGGAGCAGATTCAGAGCGAAAAATCAGGAATGTTGTGAGGGAAGGTAGTTTGTATATGAGGAGATGCCCCAGAGACTGGCTTGGGAACAGGAGGATCATACAGCTCCACTCAGCAGCCTGGGATACACGAATGCCCTGAGGTCTCCAGCAGATCATGATCCATCCACGAGTCTCTGGTAATTGTTTTGGAGATCCCAGAAAAGCACTTGACCTTGAAGTGCATCAGACATACATCTCTAAAGCTGTGGTATGGGAGAACTTGGCCTTTCTTTGGGTTACTTGTCGCACTAACTGTGGTTGAGGAGAGCCTAGGCTGGTAGATCACATGTTAGCATGTAAGGTTTCAGGAAAAAATGTTTTATTGCCCTGGAGTAGTTAAAGCTACAGAGTAAGCAGTGGACCATGGTACATCACTCAGTAGGCCTCTAGCAGAGTAGAGAGTAAATATCCCATGGAAGATTAAAATCCCATTGGTTCTATTGTCTGTAACCAATCAAGGCAAAAGGGATGTCTAGGAGGAAAGCAGAGTTAACGCAGCACATCTAGCTTTGTTCCCACAAGCGCACGTTTTCTACTGTCCAAGGCATGGGAAACAGTGCGACAAGCTTCGCCTTCCCTGCAGGAAGAGTGCAGACATGCCCACCAAGGAAACAAGGCAGGTGCTTTTAGACTTGTGCTGCTGGGAGGCTCTCGAGGGGCACTTGGCAGTAGCACTGCTGTGTACCTTGGTGGTCATGGAAAAATTCTTCCGTACGGATGCTGGTTTTCTTCACCTTTTTCTTGTTAGGTCTTTGTATCACTTGGTTGCAAAGGTAAAATCCTTTGTTCATAGGGCTTCTCTCTTGATCCACCTTTATCTTGGCTTCAGTGGTCACTTTGTTCCCTTGCATCCCATGTGACAAAAACCTTTAGGAATACTGCAGTAGGCCTTGTTGGAACTTTATCTTTAAAAATGACATTCATAAAGGTTAATAATTGGAATGAGCTCTGGCAGTTACTAATTAGCCCCATTACACAATCAGCTCACATTCTGGCAGCATTAGGCATACTTAATCAGTCAATTATCATTGATCTCAGAAAGTGCTGCTCTAAAGTTAGCATAAGGTGCCTTTGTGAGGGGAGGGAGGGAATGTGACAACATGAGCAGGGTGAGACTCCTGCGAATGGGTGTTTGGAGGGAGCAGTCTTGTGTACCTGATTGTGAGGGGTGGGTCTGAAGGAGAAATGGGATGGTACAGAATCACCTGCAAACAGAGGCTTAAATAGGTCCTGCCAAGAAGCTCCTTCTACTTAAGGGTTGTCACTTTGCAGAGCTGTAACTAGTTGTCCAGGTGTTTCCATTGCATTCACTGAGTCCCCTGGCATTTGAAACAATAAGTGAGTTTGGAAAGAAGGCTGACTTTGTGGTAAATAGCTGACTTTTAATGAACCTGATAACTTATAAACTTTATGAAAGACTGAGTCAGAGGGTGGATTTTTTTTTCTTTTCTTTTTTTTTCATATGATCAGCAGTTCTAAAGGCAAGGAAGTCAAGACTGGTAGTTATGGGATTTCCCTTTAGACGTGTTGCATAAGATCTTGTCTTAATCTTGTGAATCTAAGTCACATGAGTGCTTTGCGCTCTCTAAAAAATTCATTGTGGTGGAGACTTTACTGTTTGCCCTGCAGAGAGTGTGAGGAAGAGTAGGCCTGATTGCTTCACAGAATCACTGTGATTTCCTAGCCAGCTCTTCCCCATCTGTTGTTTGTGCCTGGTCATGAAGGTGTGTTGCAAACAATGTGTAGCCCACGCAAGCAAGGATAGTGGCTACAGTGTGTGAAGGAGACTCCTTTAAGAAACCAAACAAATCTTGGGCTGGAGAATGCATATTGGAGATATCAAGGCTGGCGTGTTGTTCTCTGTTGCTTCAGTGCTATGTTCCTTTCTTTTGAGTTTTCAAGATATATATAATCTGCAGTGCATGCAAGTTCAGAGGGAATTGCATATTCTTGGAAGGATAGAAGTGGTACATTGTGAATGGCATGTTGTAAAGTACATCTAGTTCAGGATCCCATGAGAGTAAAAGAGCTTGTGTGGGTGCAAGAGTGAAGAAAAGTGGGAATTGCACTACTTAATTCCCCTTTGAGAATTGGGCAAATGTCTCCATCAGCTTAGGGCGGAAAATGTATTGTTATGATTATGTCAGAATGCATTTTAATCTTTCTCTTGTCTGCTTGAACTTTTCATGGTGGGTAGATGATCCAGAAAAATTCTAAATGATGGTCTAACAGGCTTGATGCTTATCAAAAAACTTTTGTGATTCTGTGTAATAGAAGTCTCAAAATGTACTTCAGGGCTAGCTGAAGTCAAAAAGAAATTGATTTCTAAAGTTGTCCCTTCACCCTCGGTAGAAGTTTACAAGAGGTAGAGGCACCAAAAGATAAAGTCATAAGGCCAACTTTGACTCCAGCTTTCAGAAAACTTATGCCAACACAAATGGCTGTGTTCAAAGACTGCTTTCCCGTACAAAAACTACTCAGTAGGTCAAAAACTACTGCATCTGATTCCAGAAAGAGTAGGAAGTGTTTTTTGAGCAAAAGCCACACAGTCCCCCAAGCCTTTTCGTCTTAAATTTAGCTGTACAACTCTACACAGCCTCTCTTGGACCATTGGCGTTGGACACAGATCTTCCAGCTATGAGCAAGTACTAATTGGTATTAGTTTTTCTCTTCAGCTATTTGTGAGTTGTAGTTGTATTTTGTATATGTCCTTTCAGGTGTTCAACTAAGGGTTGTGCCAGAGTGCCTGCATGTCAGATCTCCTCTCATTGATTACTGCAGGCTTGGATGACAATCAGAACATATTTGTATTTTAGGGATTAATGCTCATTGATTCACTGCCATTGATGATACAAAGTTGAGTGCTAAGGTTCCCTTGAGCTGAAAATACTTCTGAGAAGGGCAAAGGAAATCAGTAGAAGAGCTCTCGGTAGAGAACTCTGAAGAGTTTGTGCACTGCAAGTGATTGTACAATAACGATTATTTAATTTGGAGAGAGAAGATATGTAGAAGAAGTTATTTAGATGTAGATCACTAAAGTGGGATCTGCATGCTGAGAAAGAGGGTGAGAATATTTCTAGGCATTTTTCTAGGCTTTGGTTCTGGCCTTGTAAGAGTAATGAAGGGAAGCAGGCCTTCACGCATTGGGCACAGAGCATGCAAAGCGAAGGGCAGCTCGGTGGAAATCCTTGCCTTGGGAGAAGCTGTAGAAGATGCTATTTGGGCTGGGCGACCTGCAGCAGTGGGGCATGTCCTTCTGGAAATGATGCTTTCAGGGAAAAAAATAAAGGGACTCCCAAGAGTCTTGGAGCCAAGAGCAGCAGTGTGAGCTGGTAGGTAGCACTGGAGTTCTGCTGTATAGCAAAGGATGCCTTTTTTTTTTTTTTTGCTGCCGAATGACTTCAAGAACTGGTTTAGACAGAAGGAGGGAGAACATCCAAGTGACTGATCGACATAAGACAAGGTTTAAAGAAGGACATTTTGATGTTAGTCTCCCTTGGAGCAGATACTATTTTTTGAGAGTACTGGGTTACATTCTGGATAATCTTAAATAAGGGCTTTGTTTAGAAGTAGCTGTGTGAATGACCTGTGAACTAATAACTGCACCGTTGTTGACTTGTCAATCTGATCCTATTGAAACAATTCCTACCTTATAAAGTCTGAAAGAGGATGGTGCTCAGACACTGCAAAATGCTGAGGGAAAAGAAAATCATTTGCCACAGATATCAAAGATGAGTTCCTCAACCTAATATCTGATTGATCAAGAACGAATCTTTTATGAAAACATCCCATCTTGACTTAAAAATAAGCAGTAGTAAAGAATCTTCCTCAACCATTGGTACAATCTTTCTTGATCCATTTCCCTTCCTGTTTATATACAAAACAGAACAAATACCCTGTTTCTTATATAAACTTACCTCAATTTGTCATATTTTGGCTCCTGTTATATTTCTCTTGACTAAATTGAAAGGCCCTCTAATTTCCAGGTGGTAACTTTCATACTCTGATTAAACTGAATTATAACCTTCTCTTTAAGATAAACAAGTTGAATACCAGAAGTTTTTTACATAAGGCAGCAAGTTTTCCTCTTAACGATTCTCATTAGGGTGATTCTTTTCCTCTCATGTGGCACCAAGTCAAATGCCCTGGAAATTCTCATATTCCAGCTTATAATGTGGGAAGGGAAGTCTCAAGGCAGTGCTTTTTATAGAAGTGCAGCTCTGCACTTCTTCAGATTCAGAGATTTAAAGGGCAGCAAAAAAGTCATGATTATAATCTGCTTTGCCCTCATGTGTAATGCAGGCCAGAGCATCTTACTCGGTAGTTTCTGCATTGAGTCCACATCTATTACAAACATTGCTTGTCTACTGGAAACTCAGTCAGTCTTTATTAATCCTTACAGTCTTTCAGTTCTGCGATCTGGTTTGCATTTCTCTTAGAACTCTTTCCTTCTCGACAAGCAAGTGGAATCTGGAGTGAATTGGCCAGATTTCAGATTTACTGAAACACAGGCTGGTTTGCTACATGCCTGAGAGCCTCAGCACCTCTGAAACTTCAAGTTGAAGCCATGATTTCTTGGTGGTGAAAATTGTTGCCTTGGAGCTCTTTTGTTCTTGACTTTTCTTGCCCTTTCGTGGCATTATAATTATTTGCACAAAGAGCTGAGAGCAGAAAATTGAGGGAAATTAAATAAAATGTTAGCTCAGTCACCTGGATCTCTCTCTTTCTTATGTTCTTTCATTATTATTAAGCTCTGCCACAGGTTTTGAGCCTTGTCTTCCCTTGGGCAGTGTCTGCCTGGATGGGTGCAGAAGACTTAAGCGGCCTGGGTGTGCTTAGAACTAGCTGGTTACTGAGGGGAGAGGGGAGTATTCACTTGAGCTCAATGTTGCTGTAAGGTTTATTTATTTTATAATAAATAAATATGCTTACACATGAATAGACATCACAGGGCAGTTGTTTTCAGCCCATTTGCCAGGCTTTAGGAAATGGGCACGTGGCAGGAGAGCTGCCCCCCTCTCTGGCTGCCAAATAGGCAATTCCTGTGCTTGGGTCAACCAGCTCGAGGGGTGGAGAGGGGAGCCCCAGCTCCCCTGCACCCATCTGATGCTAGTGCTGTGGCATGTGCCCGCCTCTGTGGCCGTGGGCACATCTGTGGACTGGGTGCCCTTTTCCTCAGGCTATGCATTTCTCTGGAGTGACTCTCAAAACTGAAAGTAGTGGTGAGCACCCTCAAGTCTTCATCACCATCAAGAAGCAGAGTATGTTGAAGTATGCTTAGTATGTTGAAGCCAAACCTTCAGCACTCTCCTTGAACACTGTGATAAGAAGGTCCCTGCAGATGAAGGCCTGGTCTACCCTGGCAGTGACAGGAGTTGATGTAGCCTTAAAGATGCTGTAGTGCTCAAGGAAACTGGGCGAGTTGCCCAGCTCTTTTTTTCTGATTGCTTCTCCCTTCAAAAAACATCTTGGATCAAGAGGAGCAAGATCAAAATGTGCAAACCTTATGGGTTTGTTCCTTGCTCCTCCTGGGCTGAAGTAGGAGACAGCAAAGAGTAGATTCAAGTGAGAGGATTTCACTTGCTGGGAATGCAAGACAGGTCAGTGGAAGGTGGGAGAAAAGCTCTTCAACATCTTTTCTGCAGCACAGACTGAAATACTCCATTGAAAAGGTGTGTTCTTACCTGGTGTATTGACTCCGGCACGAAAAAAAGACTACATTTTGTAAATACTGCCCAGGTTTCCTCATGTTATTAGTTACCTGAAAACAGCTCTCTGCCCTTTGCACAAATGATTTAATTTCTCTTCCCTGACTACAGTATTTTATTTTAGCTTTGCAACTGTATTTACTTCAATATTTTCTCAGGTGCAGTGGTATGATGCACACTGCACAAAATGAGAAATGGATTATATTTGAATTGGATTGTAGATTCTCATGCATTAAGAAGGGGGGAAAAAAATAGTTCTCCAATTCCCTTCCATTACATACTTGTTTATAGGGTTTTAAAATCAAATGCTCATCTAGTCCTTTCAGCACTAGCTGCCTTCTTCCTTCCTGCCTCTCAGTATTTACAAGTGTTTATATTGGCTTTCTTAGTTCCTAGCAACATTGGTTGCAAACAGGGTTTTTGCTTTGTTTTTGTTTTAAGAATATCTTGCTGTCCTAAAGACCAAACTGTAGCAAGTCTAACCTGTAGTTATCCATTCAAAAGGGAAGAGCTACCTGATGTCATAAAATGAGGCCCCTGTACCATAAAATCTGTTTATGTTCTGCAAACATGATTTTTTTCTCAGTGAGTCTTTTTGTGCTTTAAATTGAGATATCAGTCATTTCCATTTATTCTGTTGAAATAACAGGAACAGTTGTGGTGAGTCTGTAGCCAAATGCTGCTGTGAGTAAGTGAGCTCTGGGGTTGGTGCATCTTATTAGTATGTTAAGGGAGGGCTCAAGTGAGGGACTGGACTGATGAATTACTCTGCAGATAGTAGCCTCTTCCCTGCATATTTCAACTCTCCTTTTGCTACATGGATCTAATATGACCTATTTGGTTCTGCACTGTGTTTTGCCACCTTATTTGGGAGCGATTTCCATGGTTGAAGTGCCAGAGGTGGCCCAAACTTGGGAAAACGATACCTCGATTTTTTTTTTTGTCTGACTAGGCAATTTGATGGAGAATTTCCAAGTAAGACTACAGATGATTCTCTAAATTTTAGCATTTTATTGACCCTAGGATTTATTGGGCCTAGGATTTTCTCTTTCTAGTTACAGCTTTGGCATCTGTCCATAAAGAGGTAAATAGGTGCTTTCTGATAGACTTCAGCAGAAAAAAGAACTTAGACCTATCTCATAATGCTCACTATTGTATTGTCCACCAGCCTTTGCTTTACCAAACCATATACCTACTTATTTTATCTGCAGTGGAAAACTTCTGGAAAAACTTCCACTTACCTAATTACTTGTGTTTGTTTTGTGAGTTTTGCCCAAATTCTTGTCCCTTGGTGCAAAATGTGAAGAGGTGGCCTCTATGAGAGAGAAGAGGTAGAACCCAGCATAGATGCTTCGGAAATTACACCAGAGAGAGATATGGATGCTTTCCAGTGGCCTGGAAGTTCTCCATTAATGTGGAGTCCTTCACATTTCAGTGTCAATACACTGGTGCTGGGTATTCAAATCTGAAGTGTGCTCATTGCAAAGAGGGTATTAATGACTTGGCCCTGGACTCTTGCTGTAGTTGGTATAGACTGAGAGAAGGTTCAGGTGAGGGGCAAAGCTCTGGATAATATCTGGGGTTCTTGTGCTTTTCTCATTAATATTGTGGCAAAGGTCATGCTCAGTCATGTAACAAATATGCAAGTCATTGCATTAAAAGCATTGCAGAACTGGAAAGTGCTGCTTTATTAGTATAAATTTTATAGGTGTCACAGATGACGTGTATGCATGCCTGTATCTTTCTCAATGCAAATTTAAATATAGACTTGCTGAAGGCATTTGAAAAAAGCCCCCAACAATCACTGTTTTGCTTCCAAAGCCCATGTTTGCTACATGAACACAACTCTTTCGGCTAACCATCTGCAAAGATTTCATGCCCTCTTGCTCCATTGAATGTTGGTTTTCACAGGACAGTTTCTGAGTCTTTCCCACATTGTCACCCATAGGAGCTTTTTGCCTGGTTGACATTCAGTGTCTGTTGCTCGAGTTGTGTGGTTGGTTGGAGGGTGTCATATGCAACATTTTCTGTAGCAAGACTGGATGGCTGGAGTGAAGGTGCTGCTGAGAAAGTGAATCTCTTGGGGACAAGGCAAAAGGGATTTTAAGAAGAAAGGAGATGAACAGGTTTAGGAACTCTTAGGACATATTGGTTGAGATTGTCAGCACTGCACACTTAAGCTCCAGACCAACTCTCATTAACTTTAATTGGATGTCCGTATTAGGTAGGTGACTTTGAAAATCTTTCCCTTTATCTAGGAAGCCCTGGTTTTCTGCACAAAGAATAGTATCCTCAGAAATACATCTGGCCTCCAGATTTTAACAAATCTTTCTTTTTTTTCCCACTAAGGGAGAAAGGCAGATATAAATGACATTTATGGGATGGATTTGTCCTGCTTGGCTACTAATTGTATTTATGTAAATTGGGTAATAAAGTGAACATGGATATTCAGCTATTCCATTGGCACTCTACATTGTTTTGCCCGGGAATACTTGATTCATGCTCATGTAGTCTCCCAACCAAACATTGACCCTCGCATCCTTCAAGAAATCTGAAAAATGAATGCTGGAGATGGGGATATGTGTTTGCCTAATGGTAATGAGACCTGGAGAGAGCAGTTGTTGCACTTTGGAGATCAACAGTTTCCATAAAAAGATCTCTTGTCTGGGACCATAGTTGGTAGAAAGGTAGGTTTCTGCATCTTGTTTTTTCTGTTGAAAATCCTTCTCTAGATTCCAGGTTGGCTGCTCTACAACATGGCAACTCTCCTGAATCAGGACAAAATGCTTCTGTGGAAACCCCATTTGGCAAAGTTTGGAAAGAGCAGCCACGGAGCAGGAAGGCTGGGGCGCGTGTGGCGAGGGGAGACCTTGGTGCTCCGTGTCAGGAGCTGGGCTGACCGCTATCCTGTGCTTGGCACTGGTTGTGGCCCACCTGGCACATTGCAGGCCACGTTGGGCATCGTTCCCTCCAAATTACACAGCAGTTTAGTGAAATGGCTGTTGTCTCCACAAACGGCTCCACCTTGGGAACGGAGCAGCAGGGTACAGAAAACCCAAGGAGTCCGGCCTGATCACCAGCTCTCGCCTCCCTGCGCTCGGCTGAGAGGACAGGGGTGGGCTGGGGTTAAGCGCAGGAGCTGCTGGCGTGGGGTGACGGTGGCCGTCCTTGCTGTTTTCCTCTGCAGACACTGCAGCCAACAGCTTTCTCCACATATAACTAGGATGATGCTCCCTCTTGCTCTACCATCGGTTTGTTCCTTCCTAGAAATAATCTTTATTTGGACCAAGCATAAGCTGTCACCAAAGATACTTCTGCTTCTCTCAGAAATTATAATATTTTAAAGGGCAAATAATGCCCAAAGCAGGATTTTGTTTTCCCCTTTCATTTTACTAGTGACAAAATGATTATATTCCCTGCTGTTTTTTAGTTATTTTTCTTTTTTCCTGGTTTTGCTGTTCCCAAGCTCACAACTACTATGAGAACTCCCATGTGGTTTTGCCCAAATGCGTGCAGGTGAGCTTTTAAATGCAAACTGCTTGGTAGATAAATGAGGACTGGTTGCTGTATTTAATTATGCAGTCTTCTGTAAAGTGTTTTCAACCAGCATTCATCTTGCAGGTAGAGATTATTCTTAGCATGCCCATTTGAGCAAGATTATGCTTTGGTAATCGGTTTTGAATCCTAGACCCATGTTATTTTAGCGGTGCTCTCCGTAATCCTTTCTATCAGTGTGGGGGGCTGATGGGGAGGTGAGTGTGGGGCTGGAGCCAGGGGAGGTCTCCCCTGCCCCTGGAGGGAGCCGCTGGCCGGGCGCGGGGCGGACGCTGGTGAGCGCGGCCTGCGGG
>NW_010582991.1:159388-169751 GCF_000705375.1 Tinamus guttatus
TGGCGGTCTAGGATAGCAGGTGGCTGGAATAGCTCTTCATGCGTTCGCAATGGAAGTCACAATTCTTCAGGTAAGTGCCTGGGTCAGACAGGTCTGAATGCAGCCCAGGAAATAGATTGAGTTGGAGTGTTGTTTTTTTTTTCCTCCCTGTCCCATTCTGTCTGTTCTGTTGGTCACACTGGCTGTTTTATTTATGTAAATAATGCTTAGAAGATGCTTTCTGCAAAGATGAATTAGCTGTCTCTACGCCCATCTCCTCCCCTCCTTTTCTGTAGAGAAGCTAAAGTAGAGAAGTTGATGGTAAAAGGCTTTTGTGGTCCGAGTGTCTCCAACCAGGGATGGTAACTCCTGTGAAGGAAGATGAGAGCAGATGCTGAGGGTCTGGATGCAGTGAGAGCTCTTTGTACTGCCTTGATATTTTAATAGATCCTCTCTATCTTCACATGATGCAGTCCTTTGCCATATAACATCCTCAACCAGGCGGATCCTTCCAGAGAGATCTCCTGAGGGAAGTCCATCTGCAATAACCTTCTTACCCTTCCCTATCCAGCACAGACATCTGCTGAGCTGGGTGGAAGGTCAGGCAAGGAGGGAGCCTTCGTGCTCTCTCCCTCCCCACATCTGACCTGCACAGTGTTTGTGAAGGGATTAGAAATATGGTGTCCTCTGCTACGTCATCCTTCTAGAGGAAAGGATCTTGTGGATACACAGCACAGCTCTTGAGAGGAACTGGAATTAATATTCAAAGGCTGGTTGTTGAAGTCCTCAACTCAGAAACAAAAAACAATCTGTTATATTAAGATAACCCTTTAATTCTGTTTGAGACAGATCTGCCCACGGAGTATCTGCACTGCTTGCTCTTCCCCTGCTCTGCGCTTTGTCTCCTACTCCCTAATTGGGATGTCTCTTTCTCCTCTTTGGCCCGAGGAAGGTGCAAGTTCCTTAAAACTAAAACCTAATTTGCTCAACCTATAGAGACCCAAGTGACTAATTTAGGAGATCCCTACTTATATATGGGGTCTTGAGATTGTGGGAGTTGTCACACATCGTTAGATGTGGGTGCTAAAGTGGTTTAATGTTGAGTGACATGAGGAAACAGCATGGTGCCGCTGAACTTTGCAGGAATAACCTTTCATAGATGGCAAGGGCTGATACTCCATTTGCCGAAAGCAATTTGTACATTACACAACAACAGCAACAACAGCGATACTAAGAAAGGAGTGAAAAGGGAGATTAAGAGTGCACGTTTCTGGTCAGGAGAGACAAAACGGCTGTAGCTCTGAGCATGTGGATTTAGCTGTTCACTGCTAAACAGGTGGTCAGGAAAGCTTATGAGTAGAGCAGGGACTAGCAGAGACACCGCTTATGGTGTAGAAAGCCTGAAACCTGGTCTGTAAAAATCAGCAATGTGAATGTGTTGCCTTGAAGATGTAATTAAAAGTAGTTGTGTTGGTTCCTTGTTGATCTGGCCCAATTCTTTCCTCCGTAGCAGGAACTCTAAACTTTGCTTCTCTGGGATGTAGTAAAATGGATGCTAACTGGATGCGGAAAGATAGAAGATGGTTTGAGATGCTGCTGGCAGGAGGGAGCGGGGGTTGCTTCCCATCCAAGTGTGTCTCTGAACACAAGGTGAACGTAGCTCCTGGCGTTAGGAGTGATTACGAGCATCAGGGAGAGCTGTGATGGAGAGATAAGGGTGGGCAAACCAGCAGGCCTTGTACAGGAGAGTCACACTGTTAGCCTTTAGAGTCGAGCCATCTTTCATTTTTATTGTAATTGTGGTATCTCTTTAATTTCCTTGGCATAATGCACTTGATCCATAATTACAAAGTAAGCAACCAGCCCTTGGTTTTGTTATAATCTCTTAATGTGAGAGACTCTGTGTTTTTATTAATTTAACTTCCTGCAAGCTAACAGATTGCCATAAAGGAAAACAGAATTTCTCAACCAGTACAGCTAATAGCTGTATTTCAACAACGGCCCCATGGTACATGTTGAACAATAACTATGACTCCTGTGCCACTTGCAGTTTTTAATTGAATTTCTATCCCATGGATATCATGTCAGAGCCATTCATCTGCTCCACTAAGTCTTCTAATATTAAACAAGTTCTTCCAAGTTATTACTGTAATACAAATACTGCTTGATGGTTGATTTGCATTACATATGCACTGCTGTGGTGGGGATAATGCAGTGTAGAAAAGTTTAGCTTGCATAGGCACAAGCAAAGGAATCACATTTTGGCTGAAATTGCACTGTGAATCTCTAAGCTATGCTTTCTCTCTTGTCCTGTGTCTGAAATGGTAGGATCAGCTCTGCCTGTCCTGCTCAGAGTGAGATACTGAGAATGGAAAAATGTTGATACTGGTTTGTAGAGGCTCTGTGATGATGGTCTTGGAATCAGCAATGGAGGGTGCACATGGCTCACTGGATAATCTCCCTTCTCCAGTGAAGTGGCTCTTGCCAACCACTGTTTCAGCACAGGGAAAGTCTTTCTTGTTCTGTGTGCCCTAACTTGGCTGGTGTTGGTGAACAAAAGTCAGAATTTGTGTAAGGAGGACAGTGGGGATCAGGACTTGGTCGTATCTACAGCTATGTGCATGCAGCAAATTACTGCTTGTTTCTGTGACGGTGCTTTTGCACAGAGCCTGTGAATTTTTGTGACAGTGCCAACATTAGATCAGACAGTGATCATTAGATCAGACGACACTGATGCACTGATTAATCAGATGCACTAATGCATTAATACTATTGGTGAATTAATAATACAGTTGCCTAAAAAGTCATAGCAACCCAAAATATCTGGGATCCAGAGGTGATACCTCCCAGTTACGAAATCAGGGCTGCCTGTGTAAAACCGTTTCCTTCTATTTTCAAGTCTAAAATACCTGCTTGGTTATAGTGGGAAGGAGCAGAAGAGAAGCACTCAAACTGGACTGGCGTCGGATTGGTGGTGAGGGTGTTGTACAAATGCAGAATGGTTGGCAACATTAGCATCTAGCATATGAACAGGAAGCAGAAATGGAGCCACTGAACTGAACCTCGCTGCTGTGGAGGGTTGTCTGTGCAGGATGCAGGAGTGTCAGTGCCCTCAAACTGCAGATAGTTGCATAGAAGTTGATCTCAAGTCTTCAACCACAGGTAACTAGCAGGAGTCATTCAGTGTCAGCATCTTCGAGTATAAATCTTCTTAAGAGAGTCTAGATGCTATGACACGGACTTGGCGGCACTATCTACTCTATGAGGTTTTACAGCAGTCTGAACTTAGCAAAGTCATAAGACACCCAAGAACATCTGGGCACTGATATTTGGGGAATTACTGGATTCTCTTAGACTCATGAAGAAGCAGCTGCCCGAGATGTTCTAAGCACCCAAGGAAGTGCCATGAAAAGTGCAAGCTCTGCTGTAAAGGATAAGCTTTGCTTTGTTTGCATCCTGCTTTCTGGATCTTACACCGTTCTGGGAGGTTCTACGATAACCCCATTTTTAGTATTTCCTGTTCAGATTCAAGGTACTTATAATTTCTATTTCCCTGTAAGATACCAGGCAGCATTTAAGAGCATGTAACAAGCACATTTAGAGACTGTCTAGAAACCAAATTCTGAAAAACTCTGCCTCTCTTTTTCCCTCTAAGGTTACAACTCAGATATTAGCTGCCGACAGCAATTATTGATGGTCTCATTAAGGATGAGATCCCATTCCCAGCAGTGCTTTTAATATTTTTTTATTCTCTTTTTTGCTGCAGGGACACTGATAAGTGATTGTAGAATGAGATTTAAAAGAAAGAAAAGAGAGAGGGTGGAGGAGAAAAGCCCCATATTTATTGTTTGCCCTCATCTGTGAGGAAGGGAGATTAATTTCTGAAAATATTTCCTGCATTGGAGTTGTTATAGTGCAATCCCTGCAAAATAATGTCAGATAGCAAAACCTCATCATTATTTGCTTCATCTTCAACATCGGTTATGTACTAAAGTATGGACAAAAGTAACTTGGAGAGCTCTCCCTTCTCCATGCATATAATATTGGCTTGAAAAGACAGCTGCTATTTCACCACGTTATTCTGATTATTACAAACACATTGTTTGAAATCTAGCAGCTGTGTAGTAGCTGGGCACGTACAGGATGTAATATCTCTTTCCACATTGCCTCTTTGAATAATCACAGCACTTAAATCTCAGTATGAATTTGATTGATCAATGATTGTAACTCATTAACATGGAAATAATTCCTTACTTCTGAACCAAGCACAAATAGATTTTTTTTTTCTGTGTGAAACGTAGTCGGGGAAAGGCATTTTTGACTGCATGGAGTTATTTTTGGCTACGGCGTTAATGTAACAACGTTACAGATGGGTTATGGAAGCGTGGGTGAAAGGGATGAACTAAGGGAAGTTTGTGGCAGCTGTATTTTTCTCCTGTAGTGGGAGGTGACGCTCTTATCTGTCTATTTATATTTTCAACTAACTAAATTTTACTGGTCAACTGAGGTATTTAATTAACAGTAGGTTCTGAGAAGCATTTTGTATAGAGACTTGGGCTTTGGATGTGATGAGAGATTTTTCTCAGCCATGTGCTGGCTGGGAGTCTAGCAGTACGACACGAGCAGGCAGTGACGCACTGAAAGCCGTGGTGCAAGCTCAGCAGTTCTGCATCTAGATCCGCTCCCAAGGACCTCCTGACTGATGGAGGTGAAGGAGGGAAGTTCTGCTCTGATCTGTAGGCCATTGAGCCTCTGCAGGAAGCTCCAGAGATGCACCACTCCTGCACCTGCTGATGCCCACCTGCAGTGAGCCAGGAGGCCCCCTTGGCACCTTCATATAATCAGGATGCCATGCGCTATTACCCAGCATCTCGCTTGTGACTAAAGGCATTTGATAGAAATTGTGGCGTTGTGTGAAACCTTCCTCTTTTGTGCCGTGTTTCATTTTCTCATTTCTCCTCAGAGTAACACCTGTAGAGATGGGCCCAGGTAAACCTGCAGAACTGTGCCCAGATTGAGAGGCTGGTCAGACCTTTGTTGATTGCCTTGGGCTTGTTTTCAAGGTGTTTCTGTTCAGCTGCAGATTCATTCCCAGAGTACTAAAGCTGATGTTAAAACGAACCACGTGCTTTCTAGTAAGACAGCTAAAAGAAGAGAAGGAAATGGCTAGTGACGAGCTGCCACTACTTCCTAATTAATCACAGGCTATTACAGCCTACCTGCTAAGGGATGGGTAACCCTTTATGCTGATGCTATCCCTAGGGTCTTAGTGGTGCCCTCCAGGAAGGTAACATCATGCTTCATTTTCTTATTGGCTTTTGAAGCATCAGGTTGGCTGGAATAAAGAAGCCATTTCTGTCTTGTACTGAATAATATCACTTCAGTGATATTATTAAAGTCATTACTTTAAGACTGTCCAGGGGCTGTAAGTGAGCAATGCTGAATCTGAGTACAATTAAAAAAGCCTATGTGATTTAATGAGTTCTTCTGTAAATTTTTTTTGAAATATGGATCGATGGAAACTGCCACCAAAAACATGTGAGCAGCAGTTATAGTTACTGCATCAACATTTTTAGTCTGAAATTTCCACATCCATGTAAAACTTAGTGAGTGTTGCCTTCCTTCAGCCTAGGAGGTTGAACAAGAACACAATATGTCACTATATAGAATTTGGGCATAAAGGAAATTAAGTGATCACAACCTCCTAGGACATCTGTGGCAAAACAGGAGCTTTACAGGTCTCCCTAGGTAACTATCAATATCTTTAATATGACAGAATTCCATTTCTTCAGGGACCTTCATAGTTTGCATCACGGATGTCTGTGAGCTCAGTATTTTTCTCAGATAGCTAAATTATGATTAAATCCAAGGACATAAAAAGAAAATCCATGGTGTATCTACAAAGACAATCATAGCATTGTGGACCACAGTGTGCTCTCCCCTTCCACTTGCTTTGATAAGATGCAGGGTGCTTAGCTCTTTAGAAACTCTGTGTAGGTGCAAGGCTTGACTTTAAGAACTGCTTTCTGGCACATTTGCAAGGAACAAAGGCATAAGGGATATTAATCCTCGTGCTGCAGGGCCTAAGCAAAAGAACATCCTTCATCTAATATCTGTAGGAAATGCCATTTAGCTAGCTTAGCTACTGCTAGAACTAATTTGGTGTTAAGAAGTTTAAGTTAGCTTTCTGGCCTGACTGCTGCTTGGGGCAGCCTACCAAGCTGGGGAGATGACCAGTCTCTTCCAATGCTTCGTCTGCTGCGACCCTCCGCCTCAACCGAAGCAGCCCTCCCGAGCTGGGAGGGGATGTGTGTTTCCTTGCTCTCTGCCTACTGTTCCTTCATTAAATGACAATCATCCAGCCAGCTCCTGTGGGACTTGCTGAGGCTGACTGACTTTTCGAGCTGTTCCTACTTTACTGATCTTCTCTCTGGAAAATTTTTCAAGAGGTTTATTCTTCCAAGGCAGAAGTGTTTTGTGTTAGATGGGCTTCTGAGGGTTGCGTGCTAAAGATGACAGGAAAGTGAGTTTTCTTTTCTTTTTGGTAAAGTTAAGCCTGACCAACTGTGGTTTTTGAGAGATTAGGCAGTGAGGCCTTAGGGCATGGTAGTACAGGGGTGGTCAATTTGTGCTTTCTGAGCTGCCCATGACTCAAGTTGTTCTTGTGGGGCTATCTAAATGGAGGAGAAACTGGAGTGCTGAGAAGCCTGAACTAGAGTCAGGCAGGAATTCTGTGGTCTTTGTATTCAGGTCCTGAGTGTGGTGCCAGGGACCAGTAACCTCTGTGGGCAGCAGCTAGAGTCGCTGGTGAGAGACGGGTTGGCTGAGGTAAAGAGGGGAACATGCTGCAGGCTGATTTTAAAAGCTGCTTTGGGAATTGGTTGTGATTTTTAATATCTCTGTCTAATAAGGCAGTGAACTAAACTGCCTCTATCACTGCCCTCTCTTTATCTATATCAGTTTTGCAAAGATTCACCAGCAGTTTGGAAAAAATCAGTGCACCGTGTGTTAGTGATGCAGGCTCATCTAATGCTCCTGCCACCGATCCCAGACAGGTGCCCAAAGGCAAGTTTTTGTTAACCCCTGAGCCCAGCCAACATCCCAGTGGGCATGAGTGGATGTCATTGCTGGTATCCCCTGCTGTAAAACGGACATTTGAATCACCTGTCCCCTTGTCCTACAAGAGTGACATGACCCACTGTAAGGCTGGTTCATACTGCGCAGCCGGGACTTGTCCTGCCTGTTTAGGAGGAGGTCTCTGCTTTCCCCTCTCAAACAGTAACTCAGAGTTTACTAATGGGGAGTTGCACAGTCTTCCCTCAATATTCTGTTCAATCCACATTTAAAGGGAGCTTCTATTTAAATATGCTTGATAGGACAAAAAGTTAAACTGAACCTAGAATTTCTCCCGAAAACCACACACTTAAAGCACTTCCCATTTGCTACATAGTAATGCAAATTTAAATGATTAGCTCGTTAAGAGAATCATTACAGAAGCATTTTCAGCTATAGTAATAAAAGGGGAAAAGAAAAGGGCCTGGAAATGATCATGTATCTAATTAATAATCTAATTAATATCTGATTAATTAATGAGGCTTTATCTTCAAAGCTGCCTTTTATCTCTGAGGCTTTTAAGTGACCTCTAGACCAAATTTCTCCAGTGTGTCGTGAAAAGGTCAGCTCTGTACTGAGTCAATCAGATGTTTGGAATCAAATTGCTATGCTGTCTTATCAGGGATGCATAAAACACCTCTTCAGAAAATTAGACATCAGAATGAGTAGCAAGATAAATATGTCAGAGCTTTCAGACAGAGCAAATAGGAAAAGAGTAATGATGAAGTGGAGTTCGACAGAGCTGTGCAAAAGTAATGCCAGTACAGTGAAATGACCAGTGCAGAAGGAGGGAGGGAGGCCTCTGTAAACATGGACTGTCTTAGCTCCAGATCACCCCTATTTTATGGGACCTGACCTGAGTCTTGGGTGGAGTTTGTCTCAGTCAGAAGTGGCAAGGTGATAATTGCCTGGGGATGTGGATATTCTTCAATACTAGTATGACTTTGGCCATGGGGGCCTGTAAGAAGATATTTTTTAAAAGTGTGTGTGTGTGTGTATATATATATATACACACACATATATGCAAATATATAGAGAGATGCAGATATATAAAATGTATATATGTCGAGTTTTTTGTTTGTTTTTTTGCATCTCTGAGATACAGTTTCTATCAGTATGCATTGGTAGTGTAATAGTGCAAACACCCAATGAAGGGAAGTGCTCATCCCAGCTTTCAGAGGGTATCTGTTTTGCATTTCTTGAGATCTTGGTTTCTGTTCTTGATTCTACCATTGTCTGTGGAAAGTTCACATCACCTTTTTCTGCTTTTATCTTCTCTCTTATCTTTGTAAAGCTATAAAGAATGTATGGCACAGTGGAGTCTTGATATTGTTTGACACTATTCTAGTAGTAATTTTCCTTTAATGCTTTCTTTTCACGTTTCTTGCATTCCAAAATGCCTCTGGCATGTTCTTATCCCATGGACACTTAAATACTCCTGTGTTGCAATAAATGATGAGTTGTGATCTCAGGCAGGATGGCTGAGGTCCCTTTATGCCCACCATCATGGGTAGAGTCAAAGTATGGATAAGCTTGGGAGATAAATCTCAATCTCACTATCAGGTAGTGAGCAAGCACCCAGCAGCAATGCAAGCGTTTCTCACCTCCCCTGCGTTCATGGCCCGCCAGCCCAGAGATGGAATGTGCTGGATCCTGTTATCCAGCCTCTCATGCCCGAAGTTCTCATAAAGACTCCCAGTGAATAAACTAAAGAGGATACCCTCCTGGTCAAAGGAGGGGAGGGAAGGCAGGAACATGCCAGTGTTCGTAGGCAGCTCGTTTCTCCTTCGTTTTGAAATGTGAATCTCTAAGACTAATGCATGTCGACAGCTGATTTTGTCTTGCCACTTTCCACTGCCTGGTATAAATTGAAGTTTATCAACAAAGGCTATCTTCAATTCTTTCAGATGTCTTGGTGATGGGAAATGTCATTAATAATAAGAAAAAAAAAAACACGATGGGGAGATGGAAGGATATTAGGATATTAGTATCCTAATAGAAATTGAGGTCGGAATTCTCCAGTTAAGATGGTATACAGTTTAAAACAATTTTCTAAGAGAAATCACTAAAACTATGATCTGCTTGAACTTTTATTTCCCTGTAGGACTTCCAGTTTAAGATACTTTTGAAACTTTGAAGCTGAAAATCCTACAGAACTGAAGGCATATGATGTTAAAAGTACCTTGTATATGATAGGGGAAAGTGAGTTTACGTATGTTTTTTGTTTGTTTATTTATTTGCTTTTTATATTCAGGGCTTGTTTGGAGATATTTAGTATGTCTGAAAAAAATCTTACTGTTAAAGTTTTAGCTCCCAGGCATCTACAACAGAAGCTAAAATTGGGCTAGAAAGAGTAGTCACAGGATCAATGGAGCTGTGAAGAGATTGTAAAAGGAGTGACTAAATAAATGGGGACTGTTCAGACAGAGAACAAAATATCTGTGGGGAATATGGCAACAATCAATGAAATCACAAATGGCAGCGAGGGGCTGGCTGATTTCATTCTCATTAAGAGCTAGCCATGGGCTCTGAATTAAACGAGCAAGTGAAAACAAAGGGAATCATGTCTCCATGTACCATAGAGGTAGATTTTGGTGTTTATTTCCATACAATGATGAAGTTGCCAAAAATTTCCCTGTAGGTTAGGCAAATTTATGGAAGGAAAAACCCACTGATGGCTATTGCACACAAAGGCATCATCTTCCATTTAGGAAGTCCATGATGACACATTGCTGGAGCCTGGGAAACTCCATGAGGAAGCAGCACCATATGCTTGCCCTGTTCTTAGTCTTTTCCCCTGACTTTCATTATTGCCCATGGCTTTCTTTGCTGGGATGGAGTTTCTGTTAGTGGTTTCTGTCAGTGGTTATAAAATATTTCTGACTCTATGCTCATTGCAATCACTCTGAAATCATGATTGGATGAAAATAAGCCTCGGTACAGTTAGTGTCATAATGCTGTATAATGTCAAGGTGAGGCAAATGTGTTTGATAGTCACAGAAAACAGTTACTTGGTTTTCCTGGTTAGGTTGCCTGGATCTGCCTCACAGAGTGTCTGCGGAAACCTTGTTTGGAAAATGTCCAGACTTCCGACAGGTCCAGAGAGATATGGGCTACATCCATGGGCTGGATCCTTTTTGTTAGCTCCATCACAGCCATTTTTGATGGTATAAATAACATTGCATGGTCTCCTGGCTGTGGGGTTAGATGGTTCTTTTGCGTGTGTGACTGCCTGAGCCAGCCAGGCCTGCAGTGGGAAGAGCGGATGGCA
>NW_010582991.1:169874-188931 GCF_000705375.1 Tinamus guttatus
GTCGCACTGTGACTGCTGCTGCTGGCAGGCATTGCTAGACTTGCCCCGTTCCCTCCCTCGGTGGTGGCAGTGGCCAGCCTGCCTTTCCAGGGTTGCAGCTGGGGCTGGCCTAGCACCAGGGCCAAATCTGTGTTTCTTTTCCAGACATTTTGCTGCCCAAGGCAAAATACTGACTTTGTCTGAGCTCCCAAACAGCCCTGGGAGAGTGAAGGTTGCTTATGTCTGTTGTATCTAAATATGAAGAAAACCTTTGGGAGAAGAGAATGTTCAACCACAGAACAACCCTAGCTGACTATAACAAAAGCTAGGAAAGAGTCAAAAACGTTGAGCAGTGAAGAAAGGGAATAATCTGCCTGGAGCTGGAAGGCTTTAGAGAGCCAGAGCAGGGAGGCAGCACGGGTCTTGAGTAGATGCCTCTGACCACAGGAGCAGTGTCTGACCAGGGCCCTGTGCTCTTCCAGGTGGGAATGGCACGAGGGTGCTCCATGGCTCCCTGAAAGCATGTGGGCCTGGATTTTGGTCCAAGATGGCCCCTAAGTAACCTGTAGTCCTGCTGTTTTCTGGGATCGTGCAGGCTCTAGGTATCTCCTCGCAGTTTTGTAGCTTCAGAAATTCCTGTATCTTGGGTAGGGAAAACTGAGGGGCAGAGGGGGGCAAGGAGAGATGGAGAAGCAAATCAGTGTACGAGCAGTGGAAGTTAGGGAGCCCAACATGTTGTGTTGTGCAGTTGGGGCCTTTGTAGCGTATTAACAGGGGAGCTGTGTGTGAATATTCTGCTGCTGGCTGTGCCCTGTGCTGCGCTTGCTCTGGTGTCTCCTGAGGTCTGGCTCATGCTGCAGCTTTTCTCTGAGCTGGAAGCATTTAGAAGTTTTGTTCTCCTTTCACTGGCTGTTGGTTTTCATGAAACTTGTAGAAACTCTCTTTCTCTGAGATTTTTGTTTCTCTGTCAAACTGTGAGAAAATTGGCCAGTGAGTAGAACCAAGGAGTTGTGTGAGGGACCATAGAGAGACAGGTACGCTGCAGGCACCAAATTGCAGGCACAGGAGAGGAAAAGGTGAACTGGGCTGCGTGTGCTCCTGTCACTCTCTGCAGTGTGAGGAGGACCAGGATATCCTCATGCTGATTTAAGCGGGGCTGTGCTCCCACACGGTTCCATGTTGGGCCTGGGCGTGTGTGTGTGTGTAGGAGGATGATCTGGAGATGAATGCATCAGCTTTAGCATTTTGGGAAAAATAATAAGATACAAAATGAAAATTGTACCTGCTCATTCCCTGTGCACTGTCAGGGAGAGTAGTGGACGCCAAGGACAGGGAATTGAGTGGCCCACGTTTGCTGCAGGAGTTTGACTGTCCCTTCCAGCCAACCAGCCCCAGCATTTACGGCTCTTCTGCTCCTGAGAGGCTGAGATGTGTTTTACAGACCATCTCCATAGCTGAATAGCTGGGACTGCGGGCAAACAACCCCCCCTTTGCTGTGCCTGGCAGAGCCCTGGGACAGAACCAACTGAAAATAAATTTCATCTGAAAGATGCTCAGATGGCCTTCAGCAGAGCTGTGTGGTTTGGAGATAAACTCATCTCAGTGGAAGGCAGCTTTCCTACTGCTGTCCCAGGTGAGTTTCTCTTTTCCAATTCTTTTCCCTCTGTCTACACTTGTTTCATGACTCTGTGGTGAGCAAATCTTAGCACAGTATATTGGCTCCTGTCTGCTTGTCTGTGGATTTGTAAGGAAGCCAAAGCTCAGAACTATAGAAATAAGGTGGATTTTCTTAGTTTCAGTGGATCAAGTTACGACCAGGTTTGGTAGAGAGAGGCCTTCTGTCTCCTGTGTCCCTTGGATCTTCATCTGCCAGACATGCAGGCAGGTGCAGCAGGGATTGCAATATGTGGTGGCCTGTAAGGGTAGTAGAATCAAGCAGATAATTTTCTTATAACCATATTTTGGTATAAATGATTGGAAAAGAGACTTTTCAGTCTCCCAATGAATAAATTATCTTTATAAATCTTGCTTTTCCCAAGGGAATACATAGACTCGAGTGCCACCACAGGTTCAAGGAAAACTTTGTTTATTTTTTTGGGTGGCACTTCATTATGCTGGATCCAGTCTCACTTTATCCTTCTGAAACTAGCAGATATTCCCCCTCATGGTCAAGGAGACCTACTGGTTATAAAACTAAGAAGCCCAAATTGGGATAGACAAAGGTCCATTCGAGCCTGACCTGAACTTTTTTTTCCCCTTGACCGATCCAATGTGTGCTTTGAGGTATATGCTATTTAAACTAGTGGAATGGAGAAAAATATCATATCCTGGTGGCATGTAGTGTCAAGCAATTGCAAGGATGTGTGATAGCTCAGGATTTTTTTTTTGTAAAGAACAGTTAGTAATGGTCAAGGGTTCAAACTAAGATAAAAAGCTGTGCCAGAACTGTTCTGTTCCACGTGTGGGTCACTTCGGTGAAAATGTTCAGGCTTAGCTTGTTAAAATGAGGCAGTCAACTTTATCAATGCCCAATAAGGAGTTGTTTTCAAACTAGGGAATTGAGTTAGGGTTAGGGGTTTAGTAGCTTTGAGTGTCAGGCAATGCACTGGATGATTAAATAAGTTGAAGTGATTAATTGTAGATGTCTGCCTTTGAAAAAAACGGACCTTTACCTATGCAAGCTTTTAGGGCTTTTTTTTCATTGCTAAAATTGAGATAATATTTCCCAGTATGGCCCTTGGGACTTTGCTAGTTTGAATGGATTAACACCAGACAAAAGCTTCAGGATCTCTGCATGGAAAAGTGCTATGGAAATAGTGTTTTATTGTGATCTCCTTTGAGATGTTTCTGTGAAGTCAGTGGTGACTGTCATCATAATAAAGAAAGCCTCAGAGAAGCTAACGAAATAATGATCCTCCTTCTTTTCTAGCTATTCTTTGAAAGGGCAAATGCAATGAGTGATAATGGTTTAATGAGGAAGAGTCATTAGGGCATCCAGCCTGCGTCTTTAGAAGTGAAGCATTTGGGGAGATCTGAAAATGACTCGGAGAACAAAACTAAAGTAGCTCTGTGAGAATATTAAACCGTTATTTGTATTCTGTTTGAATGCTGATTGAAGCCTGTGATCTCTTTCATTGGCTGGTGACTGATACCCGGACAGTCAGGGACGTGGCGTGTTTGGCACTTGAGCGCCATTGCAAGGGGGTGGCCTGAGGAAGCACCTCCGTGTTTGCCCGGCATCGTTATCTGCTGCTCAGAGCTCGGTGTTATTTGAGGACTCCCGACCTGTTGAATTTGTATGTATTGGAGGCTTCATGCAGGGGAATTAATTGTCCTGAATTATTCAGTTTTACTAATCGAGCTGCTTCAGTTTCAAAGTTTGCTGGAAGGGAAAGCTGCTAGGTAATTTGTGTGGTGTTGATACCTACAGAGGGGTTTCATATTATGAGAGAAAGCCTCAAGCAAGGAGTCGGTGTGAGATTGGAACCACCACTGCCTGGGTACTCATAAGAGGAAGGTTAGTTCAGCCCGTTTCAGGAAAGAACCAACTTGCAAAACAATTAGGAATTGGGCTTGAAAGATATGCAAAATAAATGTGTTAGGGCCTCATGAGTAATAAAATAAAGCCTCTTGCCTCTTGGATTTTATTACTGATTGACTTGGAAGCTTGAACCCAGCCCTCTGGCTTTGCAATGTGGCCCTTCCAGGGTGCTTCCGTGTGGCACTAGCTGCACGGAAGCAACAAGGAGGGTTGCTGCCGGGCTGGATGCAGGCTCCAGTGTTGCTCTGGTTCTGCAGGAGGTTCTGCTGGGAGCAGTGGTGATGTCTGCTGCGATGCCAAGCAAATGACATGGGCCCTTCTGCGTCAAGTGGGCAAGCAGCAGAGGTTGGTCTTGGGCAAAGCCACAAGGCTGCTGATGCTGGAGGCTTGCTGAGCTTACAATGTTGCTGAAGCCTGTTTCCAGGAAAAGTGTTGAATTTCTAAATGTTCTTTAATCACTCTGCTCAGTGAGAAGGATGATTAAGGAGGGGAAGTCTGAGGCCACGAACAAATTCTTATTTTAATAAAATATTGAGTTTGGTGAGGCTCCCTGTGATGGTCTTTCTCCATCTACCTGTATTTCCTTTACACGGAGTCAAGAGCTGGGTCCTCCCTGCACTTTGGGCACGGTAGGGTGGGCTCTGCCTGAAGCTCAGTGCACCTGCTCCTAAGGCACCCGCTGTTGACCACTGTTCTTGGAGGGATCCTGAGCTAGATGGTTGATGATCTGTTCTGATAGGGAAAAGAATCCTGTTTGTTGGGGATAATGGAGTATGACAACAGAGAAGAGAAAAAGGGCAAAGTGGGGTTTTGACAATGCCCACAAATGTGGAGGAGGGAGCTGCAGAAAACCCTCTGTGACGAAGCAGTCCTTTACTCCCAGTCACGATTGGGTAATGCCACCCCCAGAGCATCTGCTCCTTTGGGTGGGATTTGCTAGTGTAGGGGCCTGAATCTGTCTCTAACTCAAATTGAATTCCTGGTATAAAGTAGGATGAGGGAGACTAAGGACTCAAGATGCCAGCTGAGATGCGTTTTTTCTCTAGCTGTTACAAATCTGAGCTGCTTTTGGATCTCTATCTCAAAGTTAAAAATCACCCTATCAACAACAGTGAAGTTGTTGATTATATGTTTATTCCAATTCTTTTGCTGAGTTTGTTTGAAAAGGGAGCTTCTGAGCTACGGGTGCTGCTGAGATGTTAAGGGTGCTCAGAGTCCTCCCTTACAGATATCACTACAGCTGGACACCAGCATAAGAGCAGAACCCCTGACGTCAGCAGAGATCTTCACAGTGGCCCCCTAGTCACCCACCCACTATAGGAGCAATCAATCCCGGGACAGACCCTACCCAGAGGACTTCAGTTTCTTTCCTCTTTTCCCATGGCCACCCTGAATGCAACACAAAAGTTGCAGTTACAGAAGTCATAATGTTCAATAGTGAAATGCTCAAGCTCTAACTTTGTGTCTCCCTTTGTGTGGTCATTTTCCTCCCTAAGTTCTGATAACCACAAAAACTCTTTTTGTCTCCTTTTTTCTGCAGGTCGACGGACTATGGCACTACCTATGAAAAACTAAACGATAAAGTAGGTCTGAAGACTGTGCTGAGCTACCTTTATGTCAGTCCCACTAACAAGAGGAAGGTAAGGAAGAGTCAGCAATGTGGTAGCTATAGAAATAAAATTATATCGTTGTGTTCATCTTGGGAGGAATTATCTTCCTAAAGTAAAATCCATTGGAAATTCATGAGAGCTCAAATTTGTGTTCCAAATTCCACTGTGCATTTCCATAGTTTGGTGAAATTGTGTCTATTTTGTCTGGTTTTGCTCATTTTGATCAGAATGGAGTCCGCCTGGTCTGTTTTTAGAGAAATAAAAGGGTTACTCTTATTTGTTTCTGACTTTACAACTTCAAGCAAGCTGAACTTGCACAAACATTTCTGGGATTCTTACTTATACCGGCCTCAGCTAATACACCTTCCCTTGACTTCTCTGTCACTTTATTATTAGAAATGCAGGAAAGAATGACTTTTACTCAGGATTTGACGCTTTTCCTTTTATGCTTTCCTGGCTTGACGGAGGAGTTGGAAATAAAGATGTAAATGACATTTTTGTTGGTTACATCACGTAAGGGGGCTGCAAGGAGAATATGCCTGGGAGAGTAGGTGGGAGACCTACGACTTGATTTGAATGCGTAGGAGAGAATATGAGGTCACAGCTCCCAGCCCCTGCTCACGCTTCCCACGTGATGCAATTAGGGCTGCGACTGGCTCGCAGCGCAGCCCGCGAGTTACTACCCGGTGCCTTTCTGCTTTCAAATTAGTGTCTGTGCTGCTCCAGGGGAGGGCGCGGGACGAAGGCGCTTTCGGCTCCCCACGGAAGGGCTGTGGGAGGGCTCCGCGTGCAGCTAATTGCTGCCAGGGGAGTTTCGGGCGGGATGGCCCCTTCTGCTGGAGCGCTTCCAGGCGGCCCATCCACCGCCTCCCTCGACAGGTTTCCGAAGTTGTATTTTGCTACTCACACTGTTGTTACTGTTACTGTTGCGTTTTTTTTCCATCATTGGTCAGCCCACAGAGATTTGAAGATTGATGTTTACTTCAGTGTACTCAACCTTAATGCAATCATAGTTCTGATTACTATAGACAACCATATATGTGTTTTCAAGTGTATGGAGGAGAGGGAACTAGCAGGGGGCAGGGGTCAGCTTTTATTTCCTCATGCAGAAACTGAATTTCTTGGAAACTACCATGACTTCTTTGTTCTGAGCAAAATGGAAAGGAAGGATTTTTATAATGAACTTTACTAAAAAAAGTAAAAAGCCCATCAAACCCCCTGCCTTCCTCTTAAATCCAATACAGTGGATCCATGGAGGTAACTGAAGAGTTAATTCTTGTTCATTCTGTTTCCAACGCAACTCTGCCCACCCAAAATCGGAGGCAATATGCTCAGTTACAAATGCTGCGTCACTGGTGTAAGCTCTCCCTTGCTAATCAGAGTACTGGGACGTCTGGTTATCTTCTAACTATCAATCTCTACAGATTTAGCAGTCTTATATCTCATCCTATCATGACGTGCAGAGGCAGAGAGCCCTCTTTACCTGCTGTTTCCTTGTTACAAGTAGTATTTTTAAAGGAAAATATTCCAGACCTGCTTGTCTTCCCTCTTCGTCTTTTCTCTAAAAAGTCTTTTGAAATGCAGAGATGCATTTCCTTACGTCTGTAAGGAAAATCCCCATGAAACGGGGCTTCCGTACTGCCTGCTGTGGGAACAGCTGTTTTTCCACCTTTGCATTTCTGCTAAATTCGTGCCCACTGTTGCTGTGCATGGCTGAATGGCTGGTTTGTCCTGACCCAGAGCTGATTCTGCTCTGGTGACGGGTAAAGCAATGCCAGGCATCTGTGCAGTATTTGCAAAGTGCCTGGAGAAGGTGTCACTGGATTTGAGTATCTGTGGTTTGTCACATTCAGTATCAGGCTTCCTTGTGCACCCAAGCCTTACAGACTCATAAAGCTGTACACCACGCAAAATGTGTTTAGGTTGTAATCTTCCCCAAGTCTCTCTGGGTGAATATTGCTTCAGTGACCTGCAGAGTAAAAATCACGTTTTTGCTGAGCTCCCATGGACAACCACCACTAATAAATCATAAAGCAGGAGGTGCATGGGTTGCATTCTGGTAGGGAAAACCTAGATAGATCCCTTGTCCCTCACCTCTGACAGCGTGAGTTGAACAAGAAGCAGCGATCCCTTGCCAGCCGCAAAAATAAATCTCTATTTTGGGCAATAAACAGTGGGAGGAAGGTGCCAAAAGCAACAGACATGCACAAGGGCTATGTGGACACGATGAAACATGCAGACCCTTGCCAGGCATGAAAGATATTTTCTCCTTAGGCATCAGCTCCCAGGTACTGATTGGGCCCTGCACGCCTCTCAGCTCCTGTCGATTTTTTGATGGTTTTTGCACACAGTTGCTAACGCTTTCTGCTCATTAGTGCTCAGAGGATTAGCAGTTACTTGGAGGAGGGGAAAAGCTTTCCATACATTCATTCCTAATTGATTTACTAGTGAGAAGGATAATTACCTCTCAGCTACCCTGCAGAACTATAGTGGGAATTACCTGTCAGATTTCTTTGAAGCCCCAAAATGCCTCTCTCCTGCTACTAAATAGGAATTATACATTCAGCCAAATACCAGTTACATAAACATCTTTTACCTGAATTGTGGCATAACCCTTGGCTCAATTAAAATATGAGGAAAGAGGATTTAAAAGCTGCTCTTTTTCTTTCTTCTTTTTCTGAATAAAAGCCTTTTGTTTCCAATTTCTTTTATTTTATTTTAGGTGTGAATATGGTAAGTTATTTTGTGGGTTTTTTCGTTGTTGTTGTTGCATTTCAGTGCTCTATGGCTCTAGGTCATGGAGTGAGGGACTGGAGGAGAGTCTCAAAAACAGCATCTCTGCCTATTGCAGTATAGGGGAACAGGCAGGGCCAAGGTCAAAATGGGGGGGTGAGCAGCTGGGTGAGACCTGGCTTCCGCTCAGGATCTAGGAACCTGTGGATCACTGCTTTGCTTTCCTCTTCCCCTCAAGAAAGCTGCCTGCTGCACCCCGGGCACTGGGCAGAGGCAGCGCTGGGACCCCAAGCCCCTGCTGCAGCCGCTGGCCCTTGCAGCGGGAAGCAGGGAGCATCTCCACAGGGCAGTTCTAGAAACTGCAAGGAGGTATTTGAAAAATGCCCCTTTGGGCGGGTAGTTTGAGGCTTTTCAGTGAAACAAAGTGAAACTGCTGAACTTACATCTACTGTTCTGGCAGGTGGTTGGACTGTTTCTTCTTTTGCTTCCACTGGGGATTTAGATCAGGGAAAATTTAAATTGAGTTCTCGTTAGTGCTATGAAATTCCATGTCATCATTAGACACAGCAATTGGACTACTCTGAACCCCCGGAGGTCTGGCTTTCTTCTGAGTTACTGTTTTGAGTCGCGGTGGGAAGCCTGTTGTTGTGGTGCTTGCAGCCCTGTGAGGAGCTCTAATCAGCAGCGAGTGTTCAGGATCCGGCTTCCCCTTCAGCACGTCCGCCCACCAGGGTGTTTGCCTGCGAGGCCACGTGAGGAGGTGTCTGCTGTGGCCCAGCTCACAGTGAGCGGGCAGGTTGCAGGGAGCCCAGTGATTCAGCAGTGAACTTCAGAGAGGGGAAGCGTTTGTGTACGTTCAGCAACGCTCCCTCCTTGCACATGAATGTGATTTAAAGGTTGAGAGCTGTGAAAACTTGGGACTCAAAAATGCAAAGTTTTGACTTACCTACCCGGCAAGTGCACGTCCCTGCTCTGTCTTTAGGGATGTGACAAAAAGCTGCTTGCTTTCTGCCAGGCAGGAGAATCTGTTTCTGCTGACCTTTAATGCCATTTTAGGGGGTGTTAGTTGTGTTTTACCAGAGACAGATTCTCACAGCAGTGTGGGAATTGCAATTGTTTTTTTTCTTCCAAAGCACTAGGGAAAAAAGTGCTCTTCTACTTTAATATGAACATTTCTCCTGCTTTTTTAATTTCCATTTTCTCTCTGTCCCAATTTTGTTGTTGTTGTTGTGATGGTACTGAAAACTTTTCTGTTAGGAAATCGTGTATTTTCTGCAAATATCCAAACCTGAAATTCTTTGACTGCCTTTCCATGCTTGAAAATAGTACTTCTGCAAGTGAAGTGCTTTGAGTCCCTGTCCTCTGGCCCGGGCTGCTTTCTTGGATACGACCACCAGTGTCATTAACATGTGCTTTCTTCTTGTTTGCCCTTAGCTGGATAGAGATATGTAGAGAGTCCTTCCGAGGAGTGCAGAAAGAGCAGAAGAGAAATCCTGTGCAGCTGGAGTGCTGCTCCTGTCGGGCACCAGGGTGCCATCTGAATCCCAAGGACTTGCTGTTGAACCATAGACTTCTTGCATTATTTTTTTCTGTGAAGTGTTCTGTGAAGAGGGAGTATTTTTGTTGAGGTGTCTGTTTACTTGAAAACCCTGTTTGCATTAGGAAACTTTTATCTCTGCCCTTGGGAATCCTGTGGAGGTTGAGAGGACGGAGTTAAAAAGCATTTGAAAGGAGGGAACAAAAAAAAGGGGGGGGGGTAAAGAGAATGACAACTCCGACTGACAAAATCAAACCAGATGCCACTTGCCTGTATACAGTGTTGTTCAGATGAGAAGTGGATGAACGTGAGGCCCTGATTGCATGTAAGGTTTGGGTGGCAGCTCTGATGTCTTAGAGACCTTCCTTCATGGATTTGCTTTGAATTTCAATTAGATACAGTCGACTCTCACTTTTTTCCTGTGCTTTTACAATCATCGTTGTAGGTAAGATTGTGCTGACTCTCTTCATAGAAAAGAAATATCACCCAGCAACGGAGGCTGAAATGATGATTTCCCCCACTTTTTTTCCTTACAGCAGAACTGAAGCACAAGAGATTTGATTTATCAGTAGACCTTCTAGCTAATGAATGCAAAGAGGAGCTGCAGACAGCGCAAGGTAGAAATAAAGCTGTGGTGCTCAGTGGAAGAGTTTTGAGGAGATGGTTTTGCAGACTAATTTCCCAAATGTCACAGAGTCAGACTTGTAGGGCAGTCGCCATCACCGAGGCCGTAAAACCCAAAGGCAGGTGGTACCTCTCATACCTGCTTGAGCCTCTGGACTCAGCCCAGCAGAACGAGACGTGCTTGGAGGTACTGGTGAGTCGGAAGCTCTGAAAGCCGAGTCTAGTTAGGTTTGTTTCTATGTAATTTTTACTACTTCTTGTCCATTTAGAGAGTAATAAATTGGAGCAAATCCTTGCTGATTATAAGCCTCTCCAAAAGGAATTCCTGAGTCTCTGGGCAGAACGGTGGTTTGGATTTTTTTTTTTTTTTTCTGTCTCTATATCTTACCTTGTTTGATCCCAGTGGGAGTTCTGCAGCATTTTATTTTCTCCCTGCTCCTCAGATGTGTGATGGGCTGATGAAGCAGGTTCCAGCACTCACCTGGTGCTTGCTAACCCAGCCTGAACTGAGCTGCCATCCTTTGCCAGGGCTCCCATTAGTCATCTGCTGTTCTTTCTGCCCGAGACTGCAGCCCGAGCTAGCGGTGAGGAACGGAGCTCTGGAGTATCCGAAAGCCGTTTGACAGATGAAAGGTTTCTTTGGACCCGTTTTCTCTATTACTCTGACACTGTGATAAACAGCATGTGCTGCAGACTGGCACTTGCTGGTGTGACCCTGGAGACCGTATTTATAATGTGAAGGTGGTGGGCTGAGCTAGAGCCGTGGGGCAGGAGTAATGGAACTCGTTCTCCGCGCTCTCTTTTATCCCTCATCTTTCTTTTGGCCCAATGAAATATATTATTGAATAGCTCATGGCTTTGCAGCTGCCATTAACAGGGACTAAATTACCTGACCTGCAAATTGTGTTGTCATCATTTCCTTTGTACCCCTTCTCTGGACTTGCTGAGCTACGTAGGACACTCCTGGGCTTCTCAGCACTCTGAAAAACATTTTGCTCCCTCCAGAGCTTCGGTGGGCAGAACCTGCATGCTGATCCGCAGGAAAGGCTTAGCCCTGAGACACGTCTGGGCCAGCTGAGCTAGCATTTCTCCACTAAAACCAATAGGTTGAACAAATATGACTGTAGTTTGATCAACATTGCACTGTATTTTGTCTGGTAAATACACATCAGAGACTGTCACTGTCAGTCTTAGACAACTCAAATAGGGAATAAAGAAGTATCCTTTTCCTTTGCTTTCTGGTGAGGCAAAAATTATTGTTTTAAGGTCACTCATAGTATCCATAGCAGTGTCAGAGGATGTGTGACTTGATGTTAAATCTGCAGAGTTCAGTCTTGGTAGACCTTATGCATGGGATTCTCTCTACTTGTCTAATTAAGTTGAACTTGAACTTCTTACCCCAGAAAAGAAAGAGTTTTCTTGTATGTGTCTGTAGAATTGTGACCTGAAACCCTCTGAAATGGGATCTCTTGAAATACGAATGTGTTGTAATATTTGAAGTAGAATGCTTGAGAAATTTGTCCTTTCAAAGAGATTTTTACTGTCCTTTTTCAATTCAGAAAGTCACATTTTTCTCTATCACTTCTCCCAATCCTTACTGGGCAGGAAATACCAGTTTCCTGATGCTGGTAGAATTAATTCATTAGTGTTTTAAGTGGTTGAAAATCAGCAAATGGAAGGCATTGAGATGTTGAAGCAAAATATTATCCTGCTCTTGAAATATAGGGTCTTTTGAGTATGCTTAAATAATTATTATTTTCCTTTTTAAAATGAAACTCTTGAAATATGGGGTCTTTTGAGTATGCTTAAATATTTAATTATTATTTTCCTTTTTAAAATGAAATAATTAAAATACTCATCATCAGGTAAATAGGGCTTTGCAGATTGAATTTATTGCTCTTTATAAAACACATTGAAACCTCTGGGTGGAATACATAACCAAACAATAGCTTACTATTTAGATTTAGATACCTTTTTGTTAAGGTAATACCGTTCACTTCTATATTTATTTATCAGCGCACATCACTGTGGTATCTAGGAATCACTTTAACTGCAGGTAATTCCTGTCGCACTGGTCACTTACAGACCTGCCCAAGTGTCACCTGCCGGGGTGATGACCTGCTGGGTGTGAACCCGGTGCAGGTGCCTCCCTGCAGGTTGGTGCTCCCCTGTTGTGGCTGTTCTCCTGTGCTGGGATCTCGCAAGCTATTTGCTGTTGTCAGCTTGGTCAGGACTGCAGGGTTTGGGGTTGTGCCTCTTTGGGGATCCTGTTGTCAAGGGACCGCCAGGAGAGGGTCCTCTGCCCTGCCATGGCCTGGGACCTGGCATCTCAGATGTCCCACCGAGACCTCAGCTGATCTATAGGGTCCTGTACTTGAAAAAGGAAAGAAAAACTAGTAAGGGCTGATCTCGGGCAGGTTTAGACTTTACCACTTCTGACTTGACATAAATCAAGGAGATAAACAGAGGTCCTGTAGTGTCTGCTGTCTTGAATGCAGCCACTTGTCAGTACGAGATGCCCAAAACAGATATTCTTAGTGTGGGACAAGGTGATCGTTGTATCCCCAGGAAGGCTGTCCTTCAGTAAGCATGAACATGAAAACCGGAGATTCTTGGAGCTTTTTCCATTATTTCTCTGAAAAGCAGGTGCATTAAAAAAAATACTCATGAAACCTCACCCACTGCCCATGTCAACTGTTTCTAAAAGAAATGCCAAACAGATAATTAACAAAATGCTCACATATGGCGTTTTTTAATGGGGGCGGAGGGAGGTATCTGTTTCTATTTATACCTGTCTTACACATGCTGCACTGAAAGACGTTGTTTTAGTGTGTGCAAAGAAGGAAAAAAAAATCTATTTTATTAAATTCCAGAATTAGGGTTGCTTTGATGCAGCCTTATGCATCTATGCATTTCATCTCCTTGTGCTTATGCATTCCAAAAGCTTTTACTTGCATTTTTTTATAACTTTCTGAGCTCATTTAGTATACATTTGGGTAGTGCTGAGGTCAGTACTGAAAGCAAATGCAAGTGGGATTCCATTAATAAAGATAGGAAATGAGTGCTGTCTAAACTGGCGTTATGGAAAATGTCTTTTTAAATAAATGACATTTTAGTCTTCATAGATATTGTGAGTCTGTTTGATAAAAGCAACCATGTAGACACGATGTATTTAAATTAAGGAAAAACAAAACCCAGATACCTGCTGTACCATTTTATTCGCTGAGGACTGGAACTGTGATCCTGAAATCTCTGCTTAGCTGCTGCCTGGTGCACTGCAGGCCTGATCTCTGCAGGAACTGTAGATGCTGTAACTCTGTCCTGATATTACAATTGATCATAAGACTCCCAGGTGCAATTAGAGTCCAGTTGTACAAAGTTCTCTGCAGACAGATGATGGAAGTTAGTCCTTGCCTTGAAAAATTTGTAGCCTACATAAGAGTGTGAGAAAATAGGGGGAAAAAAACTAATCCTTCTCTCATAGTTCAGGCCTCCTGAGTTGTAGGACATTAAAGGACACTACTGCAGGACTCTGTTTTAATTTGTCTTCCCATGCCTTTCTCTTCCTCTTTATTTTCTTCTCTTTCATTATTCTTTGGGGAGGAATTATAATAGGACCTATCTCTACAACTGCTGCTGAAGGAATGCATTCATGTAATTAATGGTAAAGTCTGGATGAGACTCATGTTCCCACTGTGTAGAGGTGCAGTTGTTGCTGAAGTGATGGAGATGGGCTCTTTCCTCTGAACTTTGTGTTATTCCTGTCTTTTCTGTGTCCTCTGTATTGCAAGGACCTCCGCTGCTGCTCTGCCTGGGTGCTTCAGCCCATATCTCTAGAGAGAGGGGCTCCTGCAAGGCCTTGTGGATGGTTCGGGGCTGGAAAGAGAAGATGGAGTAAAACTGGGAAGGTCACATCCACGATCAGGTGTCAGCTTCCCTCCTGTCGGCTGCTGGTGTCTAATAAAGAGGCAGTTTCTTCCAATTTGGCCAACGAGTGTTAAAGTTCAGAAGTTAGGGTATCCTCTAAGGTGAAGCTGCAGGGTTGTCACTCAGCATGGCCATTGCTTTTGTGAAGGGGCCAGAGCAGCCAAGACGACTCTAGATCCTGGTGTAGGGCTGGTATGTGAGACTTTCTTCCATTTCCCACTCCTCTCTACCTCTCTCTGAAACATGGCTTTCTCCTTTACTGCTGCAATAATATATTAATTTATGAAGTATGAAAAATGAAGTAGTTTTGAATTAACAAGGAGGGGAATGGTGCTTTGCAGTCAGCAGGGTAATCAATCAATAGTAATGAGTCAGCATGTCCTGTTATTAAAAATAATAGAATGGGTGGAGAGCAGCCCTTGGAAAGGGGCAGGTGGGTCCTTGCAGAGAGTGAATAGTGCTGTGACCTTGATTTTTAGTGGTTGGAACTAACTCGTCAGGACACAGTTGTCTTTATTGCAGGAAAGAATGTTTTCCTTTTTTTTTTTTTTTTCCCCCTCTTAAAAAACAAAAACACAGCACTCAAAAAGCACCTTTGCCCAAGATTGCTGGGTTTATTTTGTTCACTTCCAGAGTGAAGAATAAAATAAAGGGATGGCGTATTGCTCACTGAGGTTTTATTTTTTTATTTGTTTTTAATAACTAGGTGAGCAGGGTGTGGGGGGCACATGCTGGCAGCAGGAAGGTCAGGACACTGTCCCCATTTCTGCCATGGCCTGTGTGGCCTCCAGCAGGCTGCCTGGTCCCTCGGGGCCCTGCTTGCAGCGAAGGCAGGTTTGTGCCCGCAGCGCCCAGGCGCAGGGAGCGGGTTGTGGCTGTGAACCGCGCGCAGCGCCCGGGGCCCTCGTCTCGCCCGCCGTGGCCGCGAGCTGCCCTGCTCTGGTACCGCCAGCTTGGCGTCCAGAGCTGGTTCTGCGCCGTGTTACTCCCTTCGATATCTCCCGTGCTTCTCAGGTTTGCACATCTGCCTCTTGCCATGTGTGTGCAATGTCTTTGTCGCTGGTAGCACTGTGAATCTTTGCAGCCTTTCCATGGTTGGGTTAGGAGCAGTTTTTCCTTTGTCTGGACTACATTTCAGGGAAACCTTTCAGGAGCTCTGAGCTTGCCTTTTGCTCTAGCTGTGGTTCATTGCTCTTGCCCTATCCATCTTAAAATGTCCTGCTGCTTTATATACAGGCACTGGTGGACTCAGGGAGTAATGACAGGGCTTTTCCAAGTGGCTCCCGGTAAACCCAGGCTGCAGTTTTCTTGTAAGTCTGGGGAGACCAAGCTTTGGCCAATCCTCCCATGCAGCCTATCTGAGGAGAGATTCATGCTGCTGTTTGCAGTGGGTCCCACCGATCTGGTTGTCCCTTTGCTGGTGAAAAAGCTTATCTGGCATTTTTTAATTCTTTGGAAAACACTTTTTGGAAGGCTGGCCAACGTGATCTTGTCAACCAACTGGAAGAAAGCAGTGAGCCTGACACTGTCTGTGCTTGGAGACAGGAGCAGAAACAGAGCTGATGAGTGCAGGGCTTTGGAGCTGGCAATATGTGGAAAGATGGAGTCAGTTGGCAATTTTGTGACTTCTGCACATTGATGCCTAAACCAAAGTGCTACAATTGAGCTGGAGAGAGAACTTTTTGTCTCTTCCATCTCACCTTCCCCTGGTTCTCCAGGACACTGCTGTGACCAGGGCTTAGCTCATGTATGTGCGCAGGAAGATACAGAAAAGACGATATGTGACATTCCCAAGGTTGCTGAGGTGTCAGTGATGCTATTGAAATAGGACATCGCTGCTATTATTCCCCATCCATGGGGCATTTGTTCACTTCCTTGGAGTGTAATCGTAGATAACACTTATGCCATGAACCTAACGGGACATCCTGAATCCTGTTCCTAGGTACTCACTCTTCCCTTATGTTAGGATCTTTAACACCACAGTTAAGATGTGGAGCTTGCTGAAGTGGTGGATGGCTTAGAGCTCACATAAATGCATTAAGGACAGTGAGGGACATGGGGAATAGATGCCAGGTTACTAAATTGAGATGGATTGTTAGCATCTGGATGTGAACGTTGGTGAAGCTGACTGTTGTCTGTTCTCTCTGCAATCTGACTAAAAAGCAGAAAAATAAGTGTGTAAGCACTAGAAAAGCAATGATGCATTTAGAATTGTATTCAGGTTTAATGGCCTCAAGGGAGATGCATAATACAATTTTATTTTTCTGAAGAGTCATGAAACACTCTACTGGCCTCAAATGAAATAGACTGCTGTATGTGGGCTCCAGAAGTTTACCCCCTAGAGTAACTATCCATGCACATCTCTTTGTTTTCTGTAATGGGGCAACTACTGTGAGTAAACTTATTCCCACATGTGAAGTATTCTCCCAAGTGAGACCTATAATCAGAGGAATGTTTTCGTATAAATGGCATTCTCCATTCCAGCAGTTCTGGTGCACATTGCCTTTCCTCACTGATAACATTATTTTCTGTAACTATTTCTGCTTACATGGTAAGTTACTGTAATGGTGAAAATTACTTTGTAGGTCCATGTAGAATAGCACAAGCATGCAGTTACTCAAATAACATATAATTGTAACAGAGAATAATTTTTTTTTTCCTCCTGTGCATGCAGCTAGGGATCAAAGCTGTTCCATGCTGGTGACTACAAACTGATGTGTTGGTTGTTGCAGCAGTTATTGCTTCCCTGTGCAGTACTGCAGAGACTGAAGAGGCATCAAGCAGAGCTAGGCTACGCAGAAATACCAGACTCCAGACAGAAGAATACTATAGATTAGAAGCTTTATATTTGTCTTACATCTCACCAGCTAGAGAGGTGAGATACTTCTTATCCAGATGCAATCATGGTAGGCATGATCAAACTGGATGTATACAAAACTAGCCATAAAATGATGGTGTTTTTAACCCATTTGGCTGTTTGCAGAGGGTCACTGGGCATCAATCTGCTGGGTTGTGGGGAAGGGCCTTTGGGTCAGGAGGGCTGAACAGGAGCTCTTCAGGAAGCCCATGCAGCGCCCAGGTGGCCAGAGGAAGGTCAGGCTGCAGTGTTCACAGGTCTTTGCTCTGATGGTCTAAGAGGACCAGAGAAGCCCCCTTCCAATGTGCTCGAGGATGTGCAGCTCTAACAACGGCATGAACTAACACTGGGTCAGCTCTGCCTTGCTGTGATAACAAAATGGTTTTACAACTGAGCACATGGCTGTTGCCAATCACTCTTTGCCAGGTCAGACACATGCTTTTTGGATGGCGTCCATACCCACTGGCACCTGAAATTTAACAAGCAAGTGCTTGCAGTGCCTTGTAATTAAAAGTGAAAAGTACATGTGTCCAGTGCCAAAAAGACAAGAGAAAGCTGGGAGACATGTTGTGCTGACCTGCTTAGCAGTAAAGCAAAGATGAGGCGTTCTGCTTTGATGGGTCTAATATGATGGCTGCACTGCATGCAAATTGGATCCAGCCTGGAATTTGGCATTGTGGGCAGGTTAGCACAACAGTCTTGGAGCATCTGGGTACTTTTCCCAACTCTGTTTTTACATAGACCTTAGAGCTGTGATATATTTTCACTTCCCCACCTGCCAAGGAGGATGGCAGAGTGGTTTTCCTTAGGGGACTCTTGCTCTGAAGCCAATTTAGCCTTGATTTGCTCCCGATCCTCAGGGCATCCTGCAAGGTGCATCTGTGCTCTCGGACAGCTGCTGGAGGTGGTAATTAAATGAAGCTTTCCCTATAGGGGATGGAGTGTGGGAGCTGGGCATTCTGTGAGCTGTTTGTTCTGGCATGGCAATTTATGGAAGGGATGGCTGCAATGCCAAGAGCCTATTTTAATTCTGAACAAATTGAAACGTATCATATATATATAAATATAATTAAATATGAAAACAATGGAGGGCACAAAGATGAACTAGGCTATTCACTGTAAACAAGGCTGATAGTCTGATTTGCATCTCTGCATGGATGAGGAAGTGTTGGTGGTCAGTCTCACAGTTTTTTCAGTCTTTCTTATATTTCCATCCTCTTTAATAATTGTAAGAAGCCAGGAAAAGAAATGGTGAGATGCTGCCACCTCTTCCTTGAGGTAACTGTGTGTAGCATATCCTGGAACTATGTATAGCAAAGCTGTGGTCATATAGAGTTTTAGTGTAGGATACTGGGATGAGATTTCACTTGGAGACTCAGCAGGCTCTGTAGGTCTCATTACTTAAAAGATACTGGAATTGCATGTGGGCAAGCAAAGGATTAAAAATGGTATCTCACACCTGGTTATGTTTGAAGTTTGCAGGGAGAACTGGGACAGATCTCAGGATCCCACTGCACATTCCATTGCAGATTGAACTAAAACAGGAACCTGATTTCTAACTTAGCAGGTGGAAAACTTTGTGAAAATAGCTCTATTTTTCCAGACCTCATGTGATTCCAAAATGTTGAAAGCTTGGAGGAAAGCTTGCTTTACAGCAAGCTATCTGCCACAGGAGGCTGCTATTCACTGAAATTTCATTCGGTTGAATTCTGGGTCGTTGAAGATAGCAGGGGCCTCTAGCTGAGCACATTCTTACCATGAATTTACCTGTGACTAGATTTTCGCATAACTCCAAATGTTTAATGGAAACAAATGTGTCAGCAGAACTAAACAGTAACTGGAGAAATTCAAGGCAGTATAGCTAGGAAGAGAACTGCTCCAAATAAATATAAATACAGTACACCGTAAGACAGTTCTTATTCAAGAAGTAAAAAGTAGAATACTATACATGGAAGATACGAGAATATCACACTGAGCACATTTGTTTTCATTTCACAGCATATTACCCTTCACTTTTATCATGGTATTCTTTTTTCTACCCTTTATAAATGACAAAATCCTTTACAAGAAAACGTGGGGCTTGCATGCAGCCTGGAGCAGAAGCATGGGCTCTGATTATGCTCTCAGGCTTGGAAAGATGGAGACCCAGAGCTGGGGTCTTCTGACTTCAACATCGAAGATCTGTGCTCTCTTCTCAAACCAACTTACCCCATCCACAAGTGCAGCCTCTGGCACAGACCGTCTGTGGA
>NW_010582992.1:4130-16273 GCF_000705375.1 Tinamus guttatus
GCTGGAGGATTTTCTCCCGCTGCGGCCCCCTCGCTGCCCCCCAGACATGGTCGGTCACCTCCAGCTGCAAGGGATGGACGAGAGCCTCAAGGAGAAGAGCCGGGAAGGCTTGTTGGACAGCCCGGACTCGGGGCTGCCCCCCAGCCCCAGCCCCCCTTTCTACTCCCTCTCACCCAGCGGCGGTGGCAGCGCAGACCCTCCGGGGCAGCGGCGAGAGGCCAAGGATGGCAAAGTGGTAAGAGCCAGAGCTGGGGCGCTTAGTGCCCTGGAGCCACGTCCCTCCTGGGTGTCCCGGCACGGCCCTTGGCTCGGGATGCCTGGGGACAGAGCGTTCGGTTGACACTCACAGACGCGTTGGCCAGTTGCTTGGGTGCATCCGAATTGATGGTGCAGGAGCCCAGCCAGCTCTGGGACATGCTCCGGTGCCAACCTCGAGAGATGGAGGGTGTCACAGCTGGTCAGGGCACCGCGCTGCCCAGCACATGCAGGTCACAGCTGCATCCGTCCAGCTCCAGCTTGCAGCCGCATTCAGCTCTGCTCCTCTGTCCCACGGCTGCCTGCTGGCCATGAGGATGAAGCTGTGTTGCTGGATGGAGCTTTGCAGCTAGGGATGAGAAACACCTGGCTATTCAGGGCGCAGCACCCATATTTTTCCCCGGTGGGGGTTGTTTTGGAGGTGCAGTTGGGGGAGGTTGTGTGTGGCTGCTCTGGCTGTAATGCAGTTTGGTGGCAGGAGTCTCTGTGTGGGTCTTGCACTGAGTGGGGACAGGACACTGGTTTGCAAGATCCCAGGGCTGGTACGAAGGGTTTGAGTGAGCCTGTCAGTGAAACAGTTGACTGCAGAACAGGATTTGGGTAGATTTATTTCAGCTATTCTGCTCTGTTTTGTTTATTTCCATCCTTGAGCTATAAAAGCCACTTTTTAAACACAAAATGCACAGCGTAAGCCATGGTGGCAGAGGCTTCCAAAGGATGATGAAAGCACTTCAATGGGACTCATATTTATTTTCTAAGGCAAATCAAAGACACTTGTAGGTGTATTCCAGAGTTAATTGGCTTCTCTACAGAATAAAAACTGTCTGCAACAAGTCTTTCCCTGGGGAATAGTTGTATACCTCTGGATTGACTGACAACTCCAAGACTTTTTCCTGGTAGAGACATTTTTGCAATGACTTCTCACACCCCTCATTTACTTTCTCAAATATTAAGGTTATTTTAGCATGTTATTGAAAACCACCTTTCATTTCCCAATAGGCCAAAACCTCCACACACAAAATGAGTGCTCCTCACCAGACTAAGGTGCTTAGGGTGTGCAGTGTTAATTGCAAAAATGGAATTTCAAACCTGCTACCCTTGAGGTTCCAGATAGAGGGTCCCACCTGCAGATGCCTCTGTACATGTGGCCATTTCAGTGGGACATTTGTGCACCCACATGCATCTGGTTTGGCAGGTTGAGGCATTTGCTGTTTATCTGCAAAATAAAATATCACAGGAAGGTGAATGAAGTCTTGGTGGACCACAAAATGCCCCATAGTGGGAATATGACAGCCTCTGTTCCCCTCAGGAGCCTGCCACCACTCCTCCTCTGAGAGCTCTTACCTATTGAAGATGAGGTAACATAGCTAAAGCCCATGCCAGCTCTTGGGCTGCCACAACTGAAAATTGTAGTGCCTGACTACTATAGCAAAGAGTTGTGACATGTCTAGCAAAATTACTTTTTCCAGTTATTTATTTTGATCACAAATTAACTTTTTAGACATTTCAGAGGAGCTTGCTTTGTAACTGCTTCCAATTTGATTGCATTATTTGGAGTGGTGGGGAACCGTGTGCTGTAACTCTGGCTGCTTGGCATACTGCAGAATAATGAAATAAATAGGAATTTTCATTCTAATTCACTATATAGTGTTTCACTTCATTTCCACCATGCAAATATTGTGCTCACAGATGTTACTACTAAAGCAGCAAGAAAAATATGAGAACTCTACTTGCTTTGCTCTCCTAAATTTCAATGTCTAATTAGTTTTTATCTTACTGTTTAAGAGATCTATGAGCAGTTACAATCTACAATTGCACTGCTGCTTAACTCTACTACTCTGCCCTTCCTCAGAGCATGCAGAACTGGCAAACCAATAATTGCAGCTATTTGCAAACCAAGACTTGCTGGTTTTTTTAGTTGCCTATTATATTAGCATTTGTTTTGCTTAGAAACATGACAGAGCCAGGAATGCAGTCTGCATTCTTCTGTAGTACTATAAAACATATAAGCTCAGTCACTAATGGCCAAAAATCTAGTATGCAGGGTTCCAATAAATTGCTGTCAGGTGAAAAAAACATTCCAAGTATGTGGGAAGCTTTTCATGCTATTCCTTGCTGCAGACCTCAAAAACGCCAGTCTGAACCCAGTTGTGTTCTTTTGCAGTCAGCTAGTTTGCTCTAACTTTACAAATATGTTGAAGAATCTTTCTGATCTGGGACTGCCCTTCCCATACCGACTGCAATGAGATGGCATGCCCTTATTGAAGGCTTTCTTGTGTGTAAAATCCATGCTCCCCCTGCTTCGTGTGATTAACTGTGACTCTGAAAAAGTAAACTCTTTTCTCTTTAATAAGCACAGCTTTGTTTCAAAGACAATGCCCCATTTATTCACATTTAACCAGCCAATTTGGCTACAGCTTTGGGATCCAAGAAAATATGAAAGGCAATTTAGGGCCAGAGTCATAAATACCACAAGTTCAACACCATTTAGAGACTTTTTTTTTTTGCATTTTACTTGCATTTCAGGAGAAATTGGCTTTTATTTTCTTCAAATAAAGCCTGTGCAGGGGGATTTGTCAGTTCTTTTGTGCTTAAATGCAAATATCCTAAGGAAAATAAAAGGTGACTTTTGCCTTTTAACTTTGAAACACAGCTGAACTGATTCTTAAGCACTCAAGACTTGCTTTTGTGAATTCTCTAGGCTTTGCATGTAATTCTGGGCCAAAAGGAGCACGCACACAAAGTGCGTCTTGCTATTAGTGCTCACAAAGAAGCAGTTGCTAGAAAAGCTGGGAATTAAATTTCACATCAAGGGAGTTACATCTGGTGAGGGTTTTTTTTTTTTTTTTTTTTTTTTTTCCCCCTCCACTGTTTCTGTCTTGGCATATGGTTATAAGCTAGAAGGACCCAATTTTGAGCTCCTTACTGTTGCATTTAGCATCACTCAATTAATATTAAAGGAGATGAGAGTGTGTTCAGCTACTGAACTATGTATCATGCCTTCCTTGAAGCAGCAGACTTGTTTCCCAACACTGTTGCCACAGGTTTTTCATTGAAATACTAAACATTTGTGCATTTCCCCACCACACTGAGCACTGACCTCTGTAAGACTCTGTCCCAGAGCCTCCTCCATCAGATGAATGCTCCCACTTAGGGTATTCTACTTACATTCAGCTGCTGTGTTTGACCACAGTGTCATGCTAGAATGGGCCTTGTGTGGTGGGAGGAGATGGCAGCTTCATCTCAAGTGCAAAGGATGGAGAGAGCAGGGTACCTTGCTCCTCTACACAGCCTTTGCTGGCATGGCTCCAACCACAAGGTCCAGGTCCACGTGTGTACCAGTTCTGATGGATTTATGGGTGGTATTAAAAAACATCTTGTTCCTGACATGCTGCCATGGATCTCCATCACTGCTGGACCTGCCAACACCTATGATGAGAGCAAAGATGGGAAAAAGGCTCAGCACCCCCAACCTGACCCAGCTTGTAGCCCTTGTACAATGCAGGAACCCCGACTCCCGGCCCACCTGCATTCCAGCAGCTGTGGAAAAGGCCACATGCAGAGAGAAGGAATGAGGACTGGCTGAGGGCTTCACCTCCCCTGCAGACCGTGACACACATCCCATCCAGGCACCAGGCTCTACTTCCTCCGCAGGTCAGCCTGCCCCTGGCTGGTTCCAGGGGTTTGTGCTGTGGTTAGTGGCTTGGTCTTGGCAATCAGAGGAAGGGGGTTCAAACCCACACAGAGCAAGGCCCTCTGCAAAGGGGAGGCCACAGCACTGCTTGCTGCCTGGCAAAAGTTTTCCCAGGAACTGGTGTGCCAGAGAGTGGGCTGCAGGATCCCAGCCACCAGCTCTTTGTGAGCAACTCCTTGGCATTTCAGCGCCAGAGATAAAAACTTCCACTGTTGGCATGGTGTGTTTTGCCCCAAAGGATCCCGAAATGCTGAGAAAATGAAATACAAGTGGATGGATCTTCAGTGCCTATGTTATCTGTGGAATTAGTAGAGACATGGTGGTGTAAGTGCACACGTAACTGGTGTGCTTGCCTTTGCATGGTTTTGGACAGGCAGGTAATCCTGGTTCAGGGGGCAGTCCTGATAAAGGCAAATAGGGAAACAGTTACAGGAACGACATATCTACTCTAAAAGGGTGACATTATCTAGGGTGGTTTTTCCAGCTGCTTCACCTCCACTGCATCCCTACGCAGGCCTCCAGGCAGGAGGGAGATAACTCTTTGAAATGAGAAAGCCCTGCTTTCTACCTAAGATCACATTCACTGTTATCACTTTCAAATTAAATTCCATCCGGTGCTAGTATAAATTACTTGTAAAGTGTAATATGTGAAGATATTGGAAAAACAAATGGTCTGTTAAACAAATATTTCTTATCAACTAGAGTGGAAAATGTAGATGTATATCAAGTAACTCAGCCAGATCTTTCATTATAGCTGTAAATAACAGCTGATTAAAGTGACATTTTCATAGGCCTGACATGTTTCCATAGCAGGGAAATGTGGTGAGAGATTTGCGTATGTGCTAGCTAAGTTAGAAGCTGCATGTCAGGAGAGCTGTATCCTCTTTGTAGACTTGGGCAAACCATTTCCCCCTACAGCCCCTAGGAATCTAAAGCCACAGCCTTTTAGCACCCTCAACATTATTCCTATAGCAAGAGAAGTTGGTCAGTTCTGGCTCTCCTTGCTCTCTGGGGAAAAAATTGGGGGAAAGATTTCTTTTTCTTTACAAGTCGCCTCAAGGCCCTTTCTTTTTTGAGGCTTTGCTGCCTGAAATTTGGATTTATGGAAACACAAGGTACTGCAAGCCACTTCCATGACTCTTTTTTTGCCTTAACTTTATTTACCAATTGGTGGATCTCCCTTCTTTCTTTTAAAATGCCCTCAATAAAAAGCATCTTAACCATGCAAAACCCAAAGTCCAAGTCTGAATGATTATTAGGAATAAAAAGGGTGTTATTCTTTCCATTGCATGATTTTTGCTGTCATTCAGAACTCTGAGGTCTAAAAACCCCCTGAGAACCAACCACAAAAGTGGCACACCTGGCACAAATGAAGCAGTGACAGAACTGAAGGGCACACGTCCACCTGAGAGCGAGGAGACCCCCATAGTACTTATGTCAGCATCAAGGACATGCTGCTAGTGGCAGTAGGTTGAGTACCTGTTCAGTGGCCTATTTTATGGGTGTTTATCTATACACTATGTGAAAAAAAGCAGAGCTTAGCTGCCCAGGCCTTTACATGCCTGAAAGGCATCAGAGTTAAGACAGAGGGAAAAATGCAGCCAAACAAGAAATCACCTCAACTTTTTTTTTTTTTTTTAAATAATATTTTAACCCTCTGCTGGTTGAGACAATTTATGTACCAGAAAAGAAAATGCTGATAAGTTTCCTGCTTAATTCTGCTCCCCCGCCTTGGTTTTGAGGACATAATGTGCGCTTTTGGGACTTCCTTTAATGTCCAGTGAGAGTCCCTTGCTATTCCCTTGGTTTTTGCAGAGCTGACGAGCATGGTGGAAGTTACCCAGTTGCATGTGGAGCCTCTGGTAAATGGCAGCACAGCTCCTGTCTACAAGGAATAGATGAGTTAGACCCCAGTTACAGCCTTTCACACCTTAGGGTTTGTTCTTTGCATAGATGGACCCCAGCTGGGGGTCACTTATGTGCAGGCTGCTCTAAGGACACTCGGATTCCTCCTGTTCACCACAAGGGACCTGCAGAAGTGTCCCCCAAGCTCTGCTCCTGACCCATCTGCACTGCAGGACGATGAAGGAACTGACCTTATGTAAGAGTGTCCGGAGATCGCCAAGTGGTCGCTGGAAACAAGCCAAGGATCATCCTTTTCTGTAGGAAATTCAGCACTCAAGTGTTTCTCTTCTCTCTGCCACCCCTGTCAAGAAAAAGTCACTTTTTATTTGTCAGAGGCAGAGTTTTTTGGCTCTGTTTTTGTCTTGAAACAGATTGGAAGGAGCTGCTGTCAAATCAAACTTTTGCCAAAAAGCCAGTTTTTGGCAGGTGCCAACCGTAGAACAATTCAGCCCCAAAGAGGAAATTTCATAGAGCTCATGTCCCCTGTTCTCTGCTTCCCAAGTGCAGATGGGATTCAGGAGCAGGCATGCCAGAACTGGGAGCAAAACAAACCTCATCTGAAGATCCTGTCCAGCGCTGCTCTGCAGGACCCAGGCTCACTGTTTAGTGACCCTTTCCCTCTGCAAGGAATTTCATTTCATTTGGTGAGCAGTCCACAGTGTGTTATAGAACATCTCTAGTCTTAGACTGTGCTTTGTAGACTACATACCTCTTCCATGTACAGAATTCCAGGTGCTTCCAAGGTTTCCCACCTTGCAGCATGATACTACTCATGGTAGATAAGTGTGGATCCATAAGAGTCTCGAGCATGTGCAGAAGGTGCTGGCTTTGGCTTGCCAATCTCTGCTGTTGTCCCAGCTTTCTAACTTGTTCAATACAATCCTGCAGATCTGAAGCTGATGCCAGTTTGCCTGTCTACCTAGAAAATGCATTACTGGCTTTTTTTTTTTAAGCCAGCACTACTTTGTGATGAGAGTTTGAAGCTGGTTAGGTTGGTGGGGGTGCAATCCAAGTAATTCCTGGGGCAGCCTGGAGAGGCAAAGCACAGGTTCAGTAGGATTGCAATTCCGACATGTAGCTGAAATAGCAGTTGCAAAAGTCCTTTGCAATGGGAAGTCACAACCACTGCCTGTTTGTGCATTGCTCTTGCGAAAGCTGGCCCTCCACTTGGCTATGCATTACTAGAGCTGGACTATTGCTTTAGACATTCTTCTTTTCCACTGTTTAGTCTGTGAAAATAGGACATTCAGATATTTTCCAGTAAGAGCCATAAGGCTATTCATACCTTTAGGTCTGCTCTTCATGTTATGACTGAAGTCCACCTTTCTGCCCTGTGCGAATGCAATATTTGCTCTGGGAAAGCTGGAAACACCTTTGCCGAGCTGGCCTGACCTTTGCAAAGAGAGGAGCATGGAGAGGATTTTCCTGCCTTCTCCACAAACAAGAGCAAAACCTACAGCCTTTTGGACAAGTCCTTTCCTTAAGTGGGCACAGTGTAAAGAGAACAGATTCTCACCTGGAGTTTTGATTATGTCAAATATGTCCAGGAATATTAAAACACCACCACCCTCTTAGTACTAAGCTGCTACTGGATAATCTGGAAGCATTTTCTACATCTGGCCTTATCTAAGCAGCATTTTGAAAAATTCAGCACTGGATTATTTCAGCCTAGTTTCCTATGGAAAAGGGGCCTGTATGATCAGTCATGACCCTGCCTGGGCAGGGAACGTGTGTTGTCTGGCTGTCTTGCTGGGTGTTTCTCCTCATCTTCCCTGGGAACTTGTGAACCCAGTGACTCTTCTCAGCTAGACTGGAGGAATGGAGGTCTCGGATGATTGACTTCCTGCTCTTTTGCATCAGGAAAAGCAGGAAAAACATCCCCTGCAGAAGGGGACACATTGCCAGCCTTTCTTCCTTCATTAGTTAAAGCAATCTGCATCATTCTGCAGCTGAACCTCCCCAGGCCATGGCTGCCCAAGCCCACGCATCCATGCTGCACCCAAGCAATGTCTCCTCATGCACAAGATGCCTTCAGAAGGAGTTTGGGCCATATGTAGCCTGTTATAAACTTGAGTTCTGCACCCTTGTGAACTGTCTGGCCTGTCTAATCTAAACAACTCATATTTCAGAAGCAAAGAGCTTTATTTATGACCAGAAATACTGCTCCCTGCCCTTCCCTGTCAGGAATGTTGAAAGAAACCCAGGAATGAATTTAGCCTTTTGGCTGGTGTTTGGAAGTGAGGGTGAGCATATCTTAACTTTTTATTTTTTTCTTCCCCTCTCCTTCTTCCCCAGACCTATGCAAATACTGTGGTTTGGAGGCAGGGCAGGCAAAGGAACAGAAATATTTGATGAAAAGAGGGCTTATCCATTTTACTCATTGTTACTCAGTTCAACATAGTAGTAAAATACTGGGACATTTCAGTATGGAAAGACTTAAGCAGCTTTGTGCCTTTGGGACACAATTTAAGGACTTGGAGAATTCAGATGAAGCAGCAACATTTTTTGTCTTGCCCTGAGGCAGGAAGCCCAAGCCACTAGAGCAAAGCAGAGCTCAGCAATGTGAGCTCCTGCTGTTGAATAGGTCAGCACAGCCCTGCCTGTTAACACCAGCCCAGGGCAGGACTGGGGAGCACGGCTAGGACATGCAGGACACATCCCTGGCACCTCTTACCGAGCCCTGGCAGTAGGAACAGGACCACAGCTCCAGCATCACTCCTTCACCCCAGCCAGAACCGAATCACAGAGGCAGCACAAGCCAATTTCTCAGTACCCTCAGCTACTTTCAGTGCATCTCATCAGCCCTGAGGTAGCCTAAGAACTGGGAAACTATAGAAAATCGGCTGTGGTTCTGGTACATGCAGATGCAGAAGCTGCGTCATGCAAAGTGGAAAAACACCAAGGACTTTTCAGCCACCTGGAGACCTTTTCAACCCCATGCAATCTGTGCCAGCAGCACTGTGTGAGCCACATTAGCCTCCTGTTATGTCCTAACATTCCCTGTGCTCTTCTTCCCCACAGATGCCTTACCTGCTCCTGAACCCATCCATGACAGAGATGAGGCCTCGAATGTATCCTGTGTTTTTTGGAGAAAGCATTGAGGTCAGCCCTGAGCCCATGCAGGAAATTAGGTACAGACGGGATTGGGGGAAAAGAGAGGGGGCATGGGGAATTTCTGTCCTTTTCCATCTGAAAAAAAAAAAAAAAAGGGGGGGGGGGGGGCACAAGAAAATAAAGTGTTTACAAATGGGAATCACCATTATTTCAGTGGAAAGGAAGGGACTGATAGATGAGAAGACAATACTGCAAATAAAAGACACAGACAGGAGCAGAGATGAGAAGAGGCAAGGACTAGGGGAAGCTATGGAGGAAAGGCAGCTTCCCTTTAAAGGCCAGATCAAAGCCAAAGCTATCAGAGAAAACCGTTACCACCTGTAGCCTGATGACTTGATGGCCTACACCTGTCTTTGTCCTGTTCTGTGCTGACTTGTGTCCGCAGAAGAAGCAACACTGTTATTGTTGGCACCTGTTTTATTAGCAATTGCAACACAGGCCAACATTAGACTAGCTCCAGAATCAGAATTATCTGCTCCTCAGGAGGTGGCCCCTCAAGTCAGCATTTGAGATGTCCTGACCTCCTGCAGGGCTGGAGGGTATGGCCTGTGGAAAGATGTTGGTCTGTTGCTCTTCCCTGTTTCTGCTGCTGGTGTGGAACGTGCACCCGGAGCGGAGCACAGTTACACACAGCCCGGGGCGTGAGCAGTGGGAAGAGTGTGAATGCGATTCCCACTCCCTCCTCCTCTGGGAAATGCACCCCAGTAAATCCCTGCTTGCTGAGGAACTGCCGGCAGGCAGGTTTTATGGTGATTACAGTGGAGTCGTGTTTTATGTGCGCTGAATGACTTGCTTACACCTTAGCTGTGCAAAATACATTAGAGCAGCTCGGATTACACGCAGAGCACACACAGTCCACCCCGCTCCGGGTGAAGGTAATGACAAGCACACACCCAGCTTTTAATCTTTGTTATGTGGAGCTGCACGTTCCTTGGCTGCTGATTGCCAAATGAGGGTTTGGGGAGCAGAGAACCCACAGTTTGTGACTTACACAACAACTGTCACAACAACTGTTAACATTGCTGCTTCCTCAGGTCCCATGGCTTGGATTTTGACAGTCATGGCACACAATATCTCCTGATTTTGTCTGTTACATGACCATTACCTGGATTTTCTGTAGGCCTCAACCAGCACCCTCGCCTTCCTCTCCCAGCATCTTTAATTTTGTCTAGCTTGTGCTTCTCTTGTGCTCTGGTGGCACAACAGTGTAAAGAAAAAGAGACAACCCCACAGCCTTAGCAACTCTCCAGATGTCCCAAAACCATGATTGTGCCACTGTGACAACCATCTTGATAGCATTATTCTCCTGCCACACTAGGGCTTGCATGGACAGCAAGGACTGTGAAAGCAGGAGCAAACTCACCGTGCTGGCAAGTAGGTTCCCTTGCCTTCAGTGTGACAGTCCGTGCCCGTAGGCCACCAGCAGGGTCTCTTCAGCCTGACCACTGGTGCAGTGTCATCTTCCAGGCCTAGCGCTAGTAGTAGGGAGCATGGTGAGACCTACCACAAGTCACTGTCCAGTGGACTTTGGTTCCACAGGGGCACGCAGCATTTTAAGTGGATGTTGCGTGGCTGGGCCTGTTAAAAATGCATGCACCAACACTTGGTCAAGAATGTGCCTGGGGCTTCATGCTCTTGCTGTGGAGTCCATAGATGAACATCCATTCCTCAGTCTCTGGCCTTGCCCCAGCTGCGAGGCTTCTGTCCTGGTGTCTGCAGACTTCAGATACACCAGGACGGGTACCCAGCTCTTCGCTCAGACCCAACAGTAGGTTGTGACAAAAGTTGCTAATCTCACAGGGTCAGAGCCCTACCCCTCTGTTTGCTACCTGAGCCCCATTGCTGATGCCTTGGTGTTCTCTGCAGGTGCAACTCGGAGGTGAAGTATGACTCCGAGAAGCACTACCGGGATGACATCTTCTACAGCCCCATCCCCACTGTCACCACCTACAGCGAGACGGTCATCGCCGCCCCCAATTGCACCTGGCGGAACTACAAGTCCCAGCTGATTTTCGAGCCTCGCCAAAAGCCGCTGAGGTTCCAGAGCACGACCATAATTTTTCCTAAACGCGCCAAGAACATTTACAGGACCACCCTCAACTACAGCTTAGGCTCTGCCAAACGCTGGTTTGCTTCCAGTGTGCAGCTGGAACTGTGCGAGGAAACCAGCCCCTGCGTCATGTACAGCGAGACCCTCTGATCCACGCTGCTGCTGGCGACTTGGTGACCTCGAGGACACTGTGGCCTTTGCTGGGTTTCTGGCTGGGCCCTTACTGGTGGCAACTGAGTATTAGTGGCTAGAGAACGTGTCATCTTGGGTGAGGCTGGACTGCCTGGGAGGAGGCTTGCAGGACATGGGATGGTTTTGATCAGTGGCAGGCTGGCTTGCATTTTACGATGTTCCTGACATTTGTGATCTGGATCTTAGTTTTTGTTGGGTTTTTTTGTTTTTTTTTTTCTGAGCATATCCATTTTTGACTTGTGTTTAGATGAAATCAAGATGACAAAGGACCCTCTTACCCCAGAGCAGAGTGCTGCTTTGTGAGCTCTCTCGGTTTTGTCTAGCCCATAGGTGAGACTTACTGTGGCCTTCAGAGCTGACTTGATCTCTGCAAAGAGAAGACAACTGCAGAGTCACCATCCAGCCTGCCCAACAACCACCCAGCCAAATCCTTTAAGGTTTGAAGGCAGAGGGGGCAGCTGTTTGTGTCAGTATGTTCCATGCTGCTCCAAGAGCTCATCTGGAAGGTAGCTGCAACATTGCACCGCCGCAGTACCCCCAGGCTTCCTGACAGTAACAGGGACTGTCAACAAGAACAGGAGGAGGCAAACGACACCGAGTGTTCTCACTGGCAGCTAGATGCCTACAAACCATAGCAAGATGGTACAGTGGGAGTATCTAGAGGAGATTTGTGGTTCCCAGAGGTTCCTGATTTGGGAAACAGCAGAAAGCTCAGCTGCAGAGAGATGTAGCCCAGGAAGTAGAGGCCTGTGTGGGAAGCTGGAGCACTGTCTCTGTGCCATGGGAGCAGATGTCATCTGCAGAGCGATTACTCGCTGTTTGCTTTTTCCTCTGCAGGTAACAGTCTTCCAGCAGCCTTGGCTGGAGCGGAGCCAAGGAAGCTCTGTGAATAGTCATGACCTTGTCTGCCCCTAGTCCCACAGGTTGCCTGAA
>NW_010582992.1:30663-41657 GCF_000705375.1 Tinamus guttatus
TGCCCAGGGCCGTGTAGGGGAGCAGGAGCCCAGGGCCGGCGCGGCTGGCGGTGGCGAGGAAGAGCCCTCCCGTCCCTCGCCGCGGTGAGTCTCAAGCCATGCAGTTATGGTGCAGCGGCGCGCGGGGCCAGCGGCGCAGCCACGCGACCGGCATTCCCAGCGCGGCGGTTACAGGAGACAAGCGAGGGCAAAAATACAGACACGGGGCGCGGAGCCCGGCCCCTCCGCTCCGCACGCGGCAGCTCCCTTGTCCTCCTGGAAAGGGGCAGCGGGTCCCGGCGTTCCCTCCACGCCAAGGGCTCCTCATCCCCCTCGGGCTCTGCTCTTCCCGCACCCTCCGCGGGCCGGGCTGGCTCTTGGCAGCATTTCTGCAAACAGGCTGGGGAGCTGGGGACCACCAGCAGCCTCCTGCTCTCCTGCTCCCTGTCCCAACCTCCTTCCAGCTCTCACACCCTTCCCAGCACCGATGCCTACAGGGCAGCAGTGTCTCATAGGGATGCAGATGTGCAAGGGATGCCCTTGCCCTGATGCCTGGCTCAGCGGTGGCCCTGGGCGTTATCCCTGCTTGCGGGATGGTTGGATAGTTTAGCCATTCCCGTTCGTGCTCCCAAACACGGTCCCGCTGCCGGAGGGCGTTAACGCTGCGGAGATGTCGGAGTGGGCGGCTTTGCCGTGTGCTGTTCACGTGCAGCACCTGCCTGGGAACCGCCACCAAAACCGCTGCTCCTTTAGGGACCAGAGACCCCCCTGCCCGCGCACGGCCGGCGGGTGACCCTCCTGCCCAGGAAGCTCTTCTGCGGGGACCGGCTGCGCCTGCGTGGCTGCTGGGCAGCCGCGACCCGGCCACCAGCTGCACTTGCTCCTCCTCCCCGCTACCAGGAAAGCGAAATCAACTCGTGCTTTAAGCACCTGGAGGACTATGTGCACTGCCAGCAGCCCTGTGCCCGGCCACCCCTCTGTGAGCCAGATAACCCCTTCCCTCTGCTCTGGATGCCTGATTCCCACATCACATCCAGTCTGTGGTGGCGGGAAGCCTGTTTCCTACCCTCACTGCCTTTGCTGATGCCCATCCACCATCTCCTCTTCCTACGCGCGTGGCCACAAGGTCCTGCCAAGAGCAGCGCAAGGTTCACAACATCTGCTGCAGCTCCCAGCGAGCCTGGACCTCCCGTGCACCTTACCTGCCTTCGGGGCTAACACACCATGAATCAGATTGCCAACACAGAAAGACCTGGCCAAGCCCTTGGGACAAACTTTTTGCTGGTGTCCCTATTGGGGTTTTAACCTCTGCTCAACCCCTGAGGCCTGCAAGGCTTTCAGAGCAGTTATGCTGCCTTGCCTCCAACTCAACACCAGCAAGTTGTGGTGTGCTGAGGCCTTCAGCCTCCCAGCAACAGTTACACCTGGTCTTATTGCAAAAAAACAACCACAAAAACAACTCCCCGTCCCCAATTTAAATCTACTGATTCTCCACTTCTTCATAGCTGTCAAGTCTGTAGGGGATGAGGCACAGTACAGATAAAGTGTGAGAGTTACCTGCTCCGGTAATCGCTGGCATATTGAAAATCTCTGTCCCGGGCTGCCCAACATCTGGGAAAAAAAGAGTTCTTTAGTAGAGGGAACAGTGCGAATAGGCTGGCTGTAGGGACAGACCTGTCACACTGGCCATGGCAGGGCACTGGTGTCCCCTTCACAGCGCCCAGGCTGGCAACGGCCCACGTGCAGAGTGTCGGTGCCACCTCCAGCCCCACTGCGTTCCCACCTCCGTGGGGCTCAACCCTCCCTCTGCCTGCAGGGCTTCTGAAGGCTCAAATCCCCATAGCCAGGGAGCAGGCTGGGGCAGTGGGGAGCAGAAGAAATGCTAAATCAATATTTTCCTTCTTAGCTGAGCTGTTTGACTTGGATATCGCTTTCCTTGGAATAACAGAAATTCTCATAAAATAAGAGCCGTTTCCTATTTCTGTATATTTTCCCTTGATAAGGGAAAGTGTGGAATGTCACGGGGTTCAGCCGCGTGTCCCCGAAGGGGCATAACAATGCAGTTGGCTCATGGTAACATCATCCGGGAGACGAGACAGCTTGGTCCCTCTTATCCGATGCAGCTGTTGTAAGATGGATTCAAATTGAATTAGCATTGACTGTATAATGCTGGGCTAAATTAAATCATGATCCTATCTACTCTATTAGTGGTTAATGAATGAACGGGCTGAATTTCTAACACAAGCCAGCCTGGTTAGTTTCACAGAGCTGTACCAATATTGATGGAGGGATTAATGTAATGCTGTGGGGAGATGCGCCTCAAGGAGGAAGGATTCAGCTTGGCTGGCCACTCATTAAAATACCAATTGCTTTTAAGTCTCCTCCATGCTCAACTCATTTACTTCCTTCCTGTTTAGCTTATCTGCTGCTGCCACACAGGTTGGACTGACAGTCCCCCAGCAAGGAGCCATGCACCTGGGACACCCTGCGGTCACCTCCTTGGGTGCTCACAGCCACCCAGGACCAGGGGGGCTAGTTGCAAAAAGTGTCTGGTACTGGTGCTTCCCAGCAAACCTCAGCATGACCAGGAGACGACTGGGTGGGAGTCCCAGCCCTTAATCACAGCAGCACCCACTCCCAAGGCTCCTTTGCTTCACGTGTGCCCCCGGCTTGCCCCTCTGGTGCCCCCACTCGCTTCCCCACATGTCCTTACTGTACTCCGTCTCGTTCTTGTTGGTTGTGCTGAGCTTCTTGATGATCTCCTGCTTCTTGGACTTCACCATGGCAGAGTTGCTCTCTGTCAGCTTGCTAAAGAAAGCTGGGGGCTGACTGTTATTTCCTGGGGACTTGGACCCCATCCTGCAATGAAAAAGCGTGTTAGAAACCAGTGTGATGTCCGGTTCGCCAAATCCCACCTCAAATGAATCTCCCCCAAATCCGCCCTTGGCCTCCTGCATTGTTTGGTATCTCCAAGTTCTCTGCCCAGCTCTATTTTAAATGTATCTCAGTGGGGAAACATCCCTATGAGCCATACAGACAACCATCTGGGATGTGAATCTACTTTTGGCTGCAAGAAAAGTTCTTCTTTCCTAATTATTCCAACCTTTCAATGAATGAGCCCAACTAAATTCCTTTCACAGACCTAAAATTCAGTTCCCTAAGAGCAGATCTTTCCTGTTCAGCCAAACCTTCACGAAAAGAGTTCGTAAAGGGAGACATTTCCAGAGATGTGAAAGAAGGGCCAGGCCATCACCCGCTCCAGAGAAAGGGGTTGGAGCTGATGTATTGGGATCACTGGGATCTACAAGGTGCATCAGAACACCTCCATTCTCCCTGCTCTCCCCAGGAGACGGGCACTTTGCTCGGATGTGCTTGCAGAGCAGCAGGCAAACCCTGCAAGGCTCCGACTAGGAAGGGGATCTCGAAGGCCAGGGATCTTGGAGGCCTGCTCCTCGGAGAGGCCGTTTCCAGAGCCAGCTGGCCCCTCACCCTGATTTTGGATTAACAGAGCCACAAAAAGAAGACATCCCCCAGCTGGCCCCGCGCGTGCCGCGGCGATGGGGATGCTTCACAGGGCAAGGCAGAGGCAGGTCCTCTTGCAGCCCCGAGCGGTGTGGGGACAAAGGGACCCCCTCGTGCTGTTTCCAGCGCCCCGTCGCTCCGCGGTACCTCTGGTCCAGCTGCTCGCCCTCCCGGTACAGGATCGGGTACGTGGCGCTCTTGGCGTGCTCCGATTCCGTCTGGTGGTGAGACCGGCTCGATGCAGTTGTCCGGCCCTCTCTCCGCCGCCGCTTTGCTCTGCTCCGGGGACCTGCGGAGGGGATGGGGAGATGCAGCCTCCTATTGCAACATCCTGCGTCTCCGCACAGCGGCTCGGGGGCTGAGGGGGAGTAGGGAGGCCTAAAATAGCTTTCTGTAAAGCAGGGAAAGAAGCCAAACCTTCCACACCCTTTTGGGCTTACAGCTCCTTTTAACACAACCCTTAGGAACGGAGCCGCTTGGGCATTTTTTGAACCACAGGCGTGCAGAGAAGGCCTGAACCGAGATGCGGCCCAGATTTCCAGGCAGCGGGCCAGCCAGCAACTGGCCCACATAGAGTTAGTTACCCAGGAGAGACAGAGGGACAAGTCCTGGGACACTCTGGCTCAGCCCATGGGCCCCTCTACCCTGCAGAGCTCTCCTGCACGCGCGGGTACCCCGATTGCTGCTGCCCCTGGACGGCGGCCGCGTGCTCCTTGGTGGGGCTGAGGCACGGGCGCGTTGGGGAGATGTCCGTCCTCATCCTGCACCACTCTTGCTAACACACGGGAGGGGACCATCCCGCCACTGCCCACACCGCGTTGGGAGCGGGTCCCCATCGGCTCTGGGGGTCGCACGGGTGGGCAGAGCCTCTGCAGGGGCCGCTGGGGCCCACGAGGGCCGGGCACGGGCCAGCCTGGAGGGGACCCGCCAGCCACGGGCCACACTGGGGAGGCCTCTGATGCCTGAATGTAGCAGCTGCCTGGGAGGCAGCCAGGGTCGCGTCCGCGAGGAATTCCTCACGGCGAGTTCTGGGAATTTGCGTCTTTGTTCTTTCTGTGGTTTCTTTTTTTAATTTTTTTTTCTTCTCTGGGTGGCCAGGGCTGGTTTCTCTTCTCTTATGCTATAAAGCCTATTCTGGGGCCATGCAGAGCTGGGAAAAATAATCCCATTTACTGACACAGGGTCATAGGTTTGGAGACACCAACATTTCCTGGACGTATCTGGGCCTCATTGAACTGTCTGCATTAGGGCAGGAGGGCAGATCCCACTCTAGGATTTCCAACGAAAGACTCCCATTTTTTCAACTCACTACAGCAGCAGTTATACTTTTCTTGTGATGCTACTTGCATAATTTTAAAGTGACTAAAACAAAAAATAAAGCTGGTGCCTCAAATGGGTAATTATAGATGACGCAGCACATACATCTAACAAGCTTCTGATTCACTGGAAAAGGATGGAGATAAAATTCATTCTGAATCAACAGAAGAAGAATTGCATTGGATTTTTTGGAACTACCTGGTATCTGCTAGGTCACCATGCAGTGACCTGCCAGGGACCAGGGGATGGAGAAGGGGGTCACAAACAGACCTTAAGGGTGCCTATAGGGCATCCCTGAGACAACTGGGCAGGCAAGGGAGGCACCACAGGGCAAAAGTGCCAAGATGAGAATATAGCTTTAGGCTCTGGGTGTTATAATCAAGTGATGCCCATGAGCCCCAAGCTGGAGACATAAACTCAGCAACGACCCGGGTCACCCACGGCATCGCCCAGCTGCTCACCCTGGCAGCCCTGCGCCGCTGAGCGCCCGCTTGCCCAGCGGGCTGGTAGCCCCCATCCGTGCCCGCTCCGCTCGGATGCTCTGCTCTCACCGTTTGCCTCCTTCGCTCTGCGGGGAGATCCTGGAGGCCGCCGCGTGCTCCTGCTGCTGCAGATAGGCCTCGCTGGGCGTGCGCCGCAGGTCCAGCACGGGGCAGGCGGCCCCGGGGAAGGAGTACACGGGCGTCTGGATGTGGGAGTTCAGCTGCTGAGGGTGGTGGCGAGTGTAGTCCTGGGTGATGACCTCCTAGAAGAGAACCCCGACCCTGAAAGAGTTGGTTCCCGCTTCCTGCTTTGCGGGACTCAATCAAGAGAGCACGAGCAGGGGGAGATGCTCTGCACCGGCTGCGCTTCCCCTGGGTTGGATTGAACCAACCGGGCTGAACGTGCTCGGGGCACCAAACCACAGTGCTCTGGTCTCCAGCATCACTCCTCCCCACCAGACGGCTCAGCTCTGGAGATGGTTCCATCCTCCTCCCCAGGGCCCCAGGAAGGAGGGATCGGGCTCACTCACACTGATGTGCTGCGCCAGCGTGACCACGCGCTGGTTCATGCCTTTGACGCTCTGGCTGGCCTGCAGCGGCTGGCACGGGGGCTGCTGGCTCTCCGACGCGCGGAGGTGCTGCAGGTGGGCTGCTTCGGGAGCCGAGGCCTTCAGGGAGGCTGCGGGAGCACAAAGGACAGGGCTGCAGCACCAGGAAAGCTGCCTCCTCCTCCTCGGCCACGAGCAACATCCTGACACGGCACCGGGGCATGGAGAGCTCGGCAATGCCCGCGGCGGTGCCAACCTCACCTTGCTGCTTCTGTCGCAGGTCATGCTCTGCGTGGCCCTTGTCCGGGTCCTGCAGCAGCTTGGCCCCCTTCTCGTGGGCCAGGCTGGGCGAGCTCACCGGACTCACGGCCTCGATGCGGTCCGGGCTGTAGCCACCATGGAAGCCTGTGGAAGGGGAAGAGGGGCCATTATGCTGGAGCTCCCTTTGCTCTTTCTGAGCACAGCTGCAATGATTGCTTGAAGGAGTCGTCTCATGTTCAGCTAAGGGGGGAATGAAGAGGTCAAGGAAGACCTGGTGGGTGAAACCACGAGGAGCAGACGTGGGGCAGTGTGGGGCAAGTGCAAGGTGAATCTGCCCTCCAAGCCACCGTGGGACAGAGCAGGAACAACAGGCCACCCAATTTTGCCTTTTGGTGATGTCTGTGAAAACGCTGTGTTCCCCATGGAGCTGGGAATACCACAGCTCAGACAGAACAAACCAAACGCAGCCCCTCTCCATCCCGCAGTGAAACACAGAAAAATAGAAACCAGGCTATGCCAGGAGGGAAGCAATCCCCTGCGTGCAGGGTGGTGGGTGGCAAGGGAGATCTCCAAGTGCTCTACAAAGAAAAGCCCAAAGGCCAATGCAGCCAACATTGGTGATTTGAAGACTGGAAACCAGGCCCTTCAGACTCCAGGTCCTGCTCCAAAGACACCACAGTGACACGCTGGGGCTCCTTGGCCTTTCTCTGCCTTTGAGCCCCTGGTGCACCTCAACGTGCATCCAAACAGACTGAGCTGGAATGAGGACCATCACCATCTTTGTCAGAGCAAGACGAGCAAGGCACACATGGGCCGTGTTTCTGCAGCCTAGTGCAAAGGACCAAGGTGTCCTGGACTCCCTGAACCCCAAGTCTGACGCTCTGCAGCGAGGGAGACACACGCTGCCTCTCTCTAGCTAAGAAGGTTTGGTAACACTTAGGACTTTCGTCTCAACAGGCCTTTAACCTCCTAATGGGAATTCCTAGAACCTGCCAATTTGAAGCAGATCTGGCCCTCGACCCACGGCGCTGACGGAGAGGGCCGGGTTCCCAGCGCGGACTCTGTCGCAGCCGCCCTGACCTCTCACACTGGGGAAGCCTCTCTGGCACGACCTGCCAGGCACCAAGAATTAAGCAAGTCCTTGGTAGCCAAGACCATTGCAATCAGCACATGGATCACAGAGACGCCCCTCTTCCTTGGCACGGTTAACATTCAGCTGGAGAAAGCACTGACATCAGGAAATAATGTACAGGAAAAGCTAAGCTGGGCAATGCATCCAGGCCAGAAGCACATCCTGAGCCCTGGATGTTGCGCCAGGATGAGCGAATAGGGAAGTGCAAGGGAGAGCAGCTCTCCTCCCTCAGACCACACTGCCATGCCCTTTCCATGTGTTTTCCATGCTCTGCCCTATTGTGCTACAAGAAGGAGGATTTGGTGGTGCCACCCAGTGCTGATGGCCACAGCAGATGCTGGCAGATGCTCCAACTTGAGGAAGGTGCTTTATTAAATCACTGCAGCTGCCTGCTACTCCTGCACATTGATGGGGAGTCTGGATGAGCGCTCTGGGTGAAGCCGATAGCTCTCTCCAGGGTTGTCCCATCATGATTAGCCCAGACCCTGAATCCAATTCCCTTCCTGCACCTTTTTCTGCAAAAACTTATCTTGCCACGTTTGTTGTGTGCAGGATTGCTGTCGAGTGGTTACTGTGGTCAGCTCTGGAAGCAGTTGCAGAGCTCGGCTGGGTTAAGCAATCCCTGAACCTCCCTGCCCACATTTCCCTCTTATCCCACATCCATAGCTAGGGACCCTAAGTGGATCCCGTTCAGCAGCCTGCAGAGCACTTTTGTGCATGCTCCTGCATGCTCCAAGGCACAACTGAGAGTAGGGACGTGCCTGTCTGCTGGCCAGCAGCCCTGTCACACTCTCCTCTCCGCTCGTTTGATTTATTACCCACAACTGTTTCTTACAGACTGCCTGGGAATTTCTAATTATGGGGAAATCAGAATTAGCAAATTGCTATTGTCCGTAAAAAGTAATACCAGGAATTGAATGACATTTGCGAAACAAGCCTTGGCAATGGAAATAATTAAAAGAGGATGGGAGAAGGGAAGATCCCTAAAACACACACAAATAAAAAGCCTGGAATAACGTAACAACTGGGAAGCAGAGAGAGAAATACACTCGGGTTGCTGACGAAGCCAATAGCCAAAACGTGCAACTAAAAATAAGAAATAACAAAATAAAATCAGTTTCAAGCCGCAGATTTGCTCTCTCCTCCCTCCCCTCCGATTCTTTAGCATCACTAGTGGAGTTGTTACTTAGCGAGCCTCCTTCTCGCTGCCCCTTATTGCAAGAAATTTGATGCATGACAATCTCATCTATGAAGTTGGCCGCTGTCGTGGTGGTCTTACCGAGTGCTCGGAGCTCCTGTTCCTGCATTGAAAAGGGTTTACTTTGACTCTTTTCTCTACTGTGCTGCTCAGGGCCTGAGGCTCCGTGCTGCTGGTCCAGGGAGTGATGGTGCTGCTGGCTTTTCCCCTGTCCTCTGCTATAGTGATGAGAAGAACCGGGCCCAGAGGCGGGTAAAGGCCTCGACTCCATGGCTTTAATAGGTGAAGGCGACTGTTCTAGGTTGGCCCCGGCGGGCAGCTTTGAGGTGAATATGTTGTTGTCAGTCTGGGGACGTTCTACCTTGGCTTCTCGGGCCCTTGAGGCCTCTTTCTGTAGCACGGCCGGGTCCATCATGGCTGCGTAGCCGTCCACCGCCCCGATGGAGGAGCGCAGCGTGGAGGCCGAGGGGAAGCCTGCAGTGCGGATCGGCGACGTCGTAGTGGTGGATGAGGATCTGCGAGGAAAAAGAAAAACAGGCAAAGATAAGAGAACCAAGCGGTGAAGGGAACTGCTGCTACTCATTCCCCCACATCAGCCCTGTCCATCCAAGGTCGTTACAGAGCTCCTGCGTGTTGCGTTGGCCCATACTGGAGCAGGTGACAAGGACTCAGACTGAGTCTCCACCACCCACATATCCCCCACAACGGCTGGCCATGGGCTATTTGCTGTCACCAGGATGATTCAAGCGGAGAGAACAAAAACCATGGAACAAATCCCAGAGACCATAAAAATCCCAGACAGAAGGAGGAAACTTTCAGTAAAAGAGTTGGCATCTGTATTTGGTCACAGATAGCCCTCAAGCATCTTCTGTGGTAATAGTTAAAGCCAATAGATAAAGACAAAGAAGAGGATACCCAAATCGGCCTCTGCCTGTCACAACCTTTTTGCAAGCTCCAGTCCTGCTCTCCCTGAGATCGAAGGCCAAGATACCCTCACTCCACCTCAGCGGCGCACGAACCAACGCTCGTGACGTAACCGCCGTGGCCGGCCGCAGCGCGGAGCTGTCGGTGGCGGCGCCGGCCCCGCGGACCCCGCCGGGGCCGGCCGCAGCGTGGAGCTGTCGGTGGCGGCGCCGGCCCCGGCGGGGGACGTACCGCAGGACGGAAGGCGTGGGGTTCTCCGAGGAGATGATCTTCATGCTCGTGTTGTGGAGGACACTGGGGCGCTGCTGGATAGTCTCGTGGGTGCGGGGGGAGACGGGAGAGTGTTGGTGGCTGTGAGAGTGCGACGACGAACGGCTGCTGGACTGCTCCGTACCTGGGGGCAGGCACAATTTTAGACCTCTTCAGCCCCCCTGGTTACAGTCCCAACCCCACGTTCACCCAACACTGGCCCCGACACATTGTGCCGGGCTCCTCCCCAGCCTACCTGGTCTCCAGATGGGCGCGTGCTCCACGGTGGTGGACGCTAGGATGGACTTCTCGCGCTCCCTCTCACGTTCACGCTCCCGATCCCGCTCCCGCTCAGCCACCGATGATCCCGACTGTTTGGTCATGTGTGTGGGGCCTCCTGAAAAGGAAAGGCAGTGAAAGGACTGCAGGCAGAGCAATTCCCTGGCAGGGAACACGGCCTGCTCTTCGTATCACTTTGTCTATGAAGCAGAGAGATAAGCAATGGCTCCATCCAAGGTCACCTAGAGGAGGCCAGGCCAGGAAAACCAGTGTGACGAAGCCCAAACAAGTCATGTAATAGCTATCCTGGCACCTTCTCCAGTGTACAACCTTTATACAAAGCTGTTTGCTATCTGCCATTTCAGTGGAGACTGGGAAAACGTAAGGAAGACTACAACAAGCAAACTCAGCATGGTCCAGAAGCACCTGGTCTGAGGGAAATAACGGTTTGATCCACAAAGACGAATTACTTTGGGCTCCAGATTCGCGCTGGCATGCTGAGCTTATGATCCTGAATAATTTAAGGGACTCCTGCCCGACTATTTTCCTATGGACAAAGCACCCGGCTGGTGTTACCTGGGGAGAGCGGGGAGCTGCTGTGTCGGCTGCCGAAGGTCTGGGGAGGTGCAGGGATGTAGGTGATGCGGTCCATGGTGGTGGCCGAGGTACCAGGCGTGGGGGGCACGAGGACAGGCAGGTGTGGCACTTGGGAGAGGTCAATGATGCCTGGAGAGAGAAGCGAGAGGACTGTCAGGATGACATTGAGCTGCTGCAGCTTGGTCACGTTGGAGCGCGCAGCGACGCTCCAGGAGGTCGACCCGTCCTGCTGCTCCCTGGTGCAGAGCGAGCGGGGCCAGCACAGCCCCAGCCACTGTTTGCAAGGGGAGGAGACGCTCCTCGGGCAACCACAGCGTGTCCAGCTGCTGGGAACACTTCAGCATGGGGCATCCTCTCCTGACCCCCTGCCAAGGATGCTTTGTAACAGCTGTCATATGTTCCCCACCATCTCCAAACAGGCTGTTTTTAATTTCATCTGTCCGACTGCACCAAATGGGACCTGATTTTCAATGGCTTGCAGGAAAGCCAGGATGGTCCCGTGCAGA
>NW_010582992.1:44410-55192 GCF_000705375.1 Tinamus guttatus
TCCCTCAGTGTTTCCCAGTGTTGGCCTGGACCCCAGCGGGGCAGTGAGTTTGAGCTCACCGCCCTCGGGTTTGCATTTCTCTGCTCACAGCTTGAAAATCCCCCGTAGCAGGGAGCCCAGCAGGAGACCGATCTGCTGGAGAAGCTCATCCAGGCCCACAGGAGCACCCAACAGCTCCACATCCTCACCCAGCAGCAACCAAGGGGGCAACGCTGCAGGGCAGAACGTGGGGCTGATGAAACACAGTCCAGAGGGTTCAAACACTGGCCGCCCTCCAGAGCCAGCAGCTCTTTCACAACTGGCACAGAGGAGGCTGCAAGGACGTCAGGGCCTTCCCTGGGCTTGGCCAGCCCCAGCTGGGCACCGGTGGCCTCATCACCCCTCCGGGGACGAGCATCACCCATCCACATGCCCTGTGAGCGGGCTGGGGGCAGCAGGGGGTGTGGATGGACGATGTCCCGGCTCGCAGGGTTCCCACCGCCCGGCTTCCCCACAGCCGGTGTTTACATCCCCCCATACGCGCGCAGGAAAATCCAGCGCCGCGGTTGTTGACTTTCAGATAACCATGGCTACGACAAGGGTTATGTGAACTGCCACTCCCTCTCCTCTCGCAGACCTCAGGGACTTGGCACGGCTGCTGAAGGAGAAAAAAAATCAAGCCCGTTGCAGAGCAGAAGGAAGGTTTGACCGGTTTGGAAAAGATCCCTTCTAATTTGACCCACGATGGAGGAACTTCTCATTAGAGACTCCTCGGCCTCCGCAGGTTCTTTGCACCCCAATTCCCTGTGAGCTGCAGACACGCAGGATTCTGCTCTCCTGCTGGCGCTTCGCAGAAACAGTTGGGTTTTCCCTTGAGAAACGTCCCCGCAGCCTGGGTGTTGCCTCCCCAGCGTGAGAACAGCATGTTCACCATATGTGCGCATCTCAAAGAGCCTCCGCGCCGCGGCAAGCTTCCCCAAAAGGCAGCTCCTTTCTTGGGGGAAAATGTTGCCTGAGCTACAGAGACAGCAGAAACTGCAGCAACAGGACAGGGCATCCACGAGGGGCAGCCAGAGACCCGCTGTGCTAATGCCCTGGTTCTGAGTGTGTCTCGCCAGGCATTGCAGATCACCAGACCCGAGCGTGGCCTTGTCCCCAGGAGCCCCAGCTCTGGCTCCAGGGACAGCAGATGACCAGCCAGGGGAGCAGGAAGACCCTGCCAGGCCCAGCTGAACTGACCAGATCTACCCACTTAGAAGGGATTAGATGTTCCTAGAGACGAGGCACGCGGGTGCTGAGGTGACAGATGAGGCCTAGACATGCAAGGGAGGCAAATGCTCCCCAGCCTGGGGAAAAGAGCATGAAAATCCCCGCCAGCAGTGCACCAAGTCCTGCTTTCCTGCCTGCCTTTAGCAACTGGGGTGCTCTGCATCAATGCTAGGGCACAGAAAATGCTCTCTAAAGAGCATCAGCTCCACAAGCCAGGGCTGAATTCTCCTTTCAGTTATAACTCTGTGGACACGGAGCTACAGGAAAGGTGCTGAGCTCTGGCTGCTGTGACTCAGCCTGCAGCCACAGGGTGAAGGTGGCTGCTGCAGAGAACAGGTTAGACAGGCACCTGCTGGGAACTAGTCGGGACTCCGGTGTGGTCAGCACCACCTTCCTGCTCATCCCGCTCCTTCGGCTTGCGTTAAACCCTAGCGCCAATATAGGGGTGGTGGTACCTTCGTGCTGCCGTGGCGTGGATTCCCTCGTGGAGACCGGAGAGCCTCTGTGCAAGTGACTGCCGAAGGCCGTGCTGTGCCCTGCCTGGTGCTCCTCGTAGGCAAGGGCACTTTGGTGCGGCTTTCCTGGCTCAGGCACAATCACGGGAGCCCCTCTGGCAATGGAGCCTCCCGAGTTTGTCACCGGGCTTGGCCTGTTTTTCAGGCTCTCTTCGAAAGCTCTCTCCAGATTCCTTGCGTCTTGCATGATGTCCAGTGAGTGCACAGAGTGAAAAGTCCTCCCAGGACTGCCGATGATGGACCGTACGTCGTGCTTTTTGGTGCTTGTTGAGGACGAGCTGCTGTCATACTTCAGCGGGGTACCCTGGGGACAAGAGGCACAGCGAGGGGAGGTCAAAGGGGTGGCAGAGCAGACAGGGATGCAGTGGTCACCCACAGCATTCAACAGGGCTTACACTTCCCAGTTCAGTGGGACCATACATCAGCAACACCAATTTGCTTGTCAATGGCAACAGCCACCAGGGAAGCAGGGATGACAGGACGGCAGTGAGCAGGGCAGGGTGGGGTGCTCCTTTTGCACGCCTTGCTGTGCCCCAACAGGATGGAGATGAGTCACTGCTAAAGGCTGTCTGTGCCCATCACGCCTCTCTCCTACACACACTGCGAAATGAGGTAGAACTACCAGGTGCCATGGGAACCCTCCAAATATTTGGAGCTCAACATGAGACAGCGAGCCACGTTTCACCCTATGCAATAGCCTTGCTGGGTTGCCCATAAAGGGAAGAGGCCAAGACTGTGTATATCCAGAGTCACAACTGCTGAGGGCATGGGGTAGACTCTGGCCTGGAAGAAGAGCCAAATTTGGCCTCCTGAGCACGCCTGCATGGGTGGAGAATCGCTTTTCTAGCGTGCCGAGGAGGGCCTGAGCTCATTCCCCTGAGTTTTGTATTTATGTGCTGGGGAAGGATAGGAAAGGATAACGAATATCCAAGCAGCTACACATTCTGATCAGTGACCCGTTTGCAGCTTCAGAAGCTCTCTCTTCTCTCCTTTAAACTTGGGAACAGTCCCCTAGGATCTGTGCAAGGAGGACAGCTTGAGTGGGACGGATCACACCTGTGGTGCCATGTGCCATATGCTGTCCACCCTAGACTCACCTGTGTAATAGAGCCTTCCTTCAGAGGCCTGGTCAGAGAGATGTCCGGCGTCCGCCTCAGCTCTTCCCTGGGGATCTCATGGATCGATCTTCCCGCTTCTTTCACCGTGGCAACCAGGCCTTCATGGGCTGGTTTCATTTTCAGGGGAGTAAGGCCCTCGTGAGACCTGACCTTGTAGGCATCAGATAAGTCCCTTGGTGGAGTGTTTTCCCTCTTGAGCTGTTTGGCTTCTCTTCTGAGGTAGTCCTCATGGGCCTCCACATAGGACCGAGGTATTCCTGCAAGCCACCCAAAAAAAGGATGCAATGCAGTGATCCCCCAGCCAGACACTGGGCTCTCAGTCCCCAGGGGATGCTGAGGCCAACGGGATCTCTAGCTAATGCACATTGCTCAGGGATTGGTACCCAACCCAGCATACACAGCAGCTATATCACTAGTGCAACAGGACATGCTCACTTCTACTGGCAGTTTCTGGACCCATTTTGCACTACTCTAAATCTGCCTTCATGTGAGTAGCTGAGAATTTTACCCCTGACTTCAGTGGGAGCTGAGTTAGGCAGAAGTTGAGCAGGACTCAAAATTTCTCTCTGACCACACAACTGAGGTTGTAGAGATCTGCAGTTTGGACCATGACTTTGTTTCTTCATGCTCTAACTTGGCAAATGAGGGGCCTCACGTGTGAGAACATCGTGGTGTAGCAGTTTTTACACCTTACCTCTGGCTGTGGCCTGTTGCCTTGTTCTGGCCACAGAACAATGTGTGCTGGCATTACCTTGTGTTATTGAGCCCCGGATGTGATGCTGTTCCTTCAGGTTATGAGGACTGTGTCGGTCTGGAGGGATTGCCCGACCCATTAGACCTAGAACAGATCCAAGAGGAAATGCAGGGTTGTGACACAGAAGTCTGTTTACAAAGAACACACAATAATGGTGCTACCAGAGGATCTTGAGACAATGAAAAAAAAATAACAATTTTAAAATGACTTAATTTCTCTTTTTAAAATGTGTTGCCTTTTTGTAATCCTGGAACTGAAATACTAGTCCAGAAAGCAAAGGCAAATGGGTGAGTGCATACTCCTTGCTTTTCCATACTGTCCTGTTAGGATGTGCCATGGGATATAACTAACCACTGTTATAGTAATTAACTAACACTAGCTAATAGTAGTCGGGTGGCACATAAGGCACATCCTAACGATAAGAATATAGACGTGGGAATTTGCATAGAGTAGACCAGAGATAAGATGGGCTTTCTGCATCTCACTATGGGTACTGAGCTGGTGAAAGGTTTCACCCAGACCCACCTTCAATGCTGGCAGATAATGGATCACGGGCTGATAAACCCCTGCTGATCCTCCCCTCCATCATATCGTAGGTCCGCTTGGTTCCCGTGGGCTCGTGCGAAGCTCCCGAGCTCCTGCTGTCTTCTTTGGGACACTGAGAAGCAGCAACACCACCTGGGAAAGGGAACACAGAGAAGCAACATCAGGAGCACGGAAAGTCGGGACTTGCTGAAGGAGGGCGTTTACTACTGTTTGCATGTTTTGCTGAAAGATCAGATCCTATCTGAACAACAGCCACTGTTTGGCACTGCAAGTAACATCGCACAAGGTTGGCTTCCAAGAAATTCATCTGATGTCTTCTCTCCTCCCTGCCTGCCTCAGATTCCAAGTCCTGTTCCTCCTACTTGGGTAGGAGCATCCACCCTGCCCAACTCCCTTCCTCCCCCTTGCTGGCTAGATGTAGGCAGTGAGACATCATGGAGCAAGCTCAGCTCTGCTGTAAGTAGCTGTAATTCCCACTGAACTTGGCCCTGTGATTCTGGGGATTTTTTTTCCTGTTTGTTTTGATTTCTGCTAGACACCTACTGCTTGGGATGTTGTCCAGTCTTAACATTTGCTGAGACACTCCCTGGGTGAGAAAAACAGGCAAAAGAGGGGGTGAAGCAAAGCAGAGAAAATAAATTCTTTTGAAACAGCAACGAGTGTGCGTGTCCAGGACGGGCAGCGAGAAGTCCCATACAGCAAAACAGGACTGAGGGAGCCAGTCCCGGACTTGCCACACGACACCGACCACGGGCTCTTCCAAGGCTGGAGGAGGTTCTTACATAAGCCCAATGTGCAGCAGTTCTCCCGCATCGCCGGCACAACCCTGGCCGTGCCAGGCCGTGCCAGGCCGTGCCAGGCTCCCCCGGCGCGATGGGCTGCGCGGCACAGGCTGCCTGCTCTCGGCCTCTGCCCTGCCAAATCCATCCCATCCCTGCCGTCCAATTTCCTCCACCGAGTGCTGCAAGCTGTGAATTCACCCGGCGCCTTCCGAGCCAGCTGAATGCCCCGTGTTTATGTAACGAGCTCCAAGCTATGATGTTGGCTTGGAGAGATAAATGCTGCTGCCCATTATCCCTGGCCTGGTCTTGCCTGCCAAGAAATGCCTCTGCCCTGATCCTCCTCTTTCAGGGGAAGAGAATGTGGGTTATACAATTAGAGAATAAGGAGAAGTTAAAAACATTATTTCCATCATGGCAAATTGGGAACAAAAGTTCTCTTCTGCCAAACCAGCAATTAATAAAATGGAATCATTACAACCTCACACCCACTACCAGTTTCCACAGTCAGCATCCGCTCAGTCTAGAAAGGATTTGGGGAATGTTCTGGGAAACAGGCGGTGGATCTGTCCCCGAGCTGCCGTCTCCATCTCCTGCAGCGGGATGAAGCCGCGGGCGATGGTGGGGAAGCAGCCGGGTACCCCGAGGGGGTGACGATCCTGCACGCTGGTGTCACATCTGCTGCCAGCAGCCCCTCTGCACAGGGGACACGGTCCCGGGGCCCTTTTGTGCTGTGGGGAAGCAGGAGGAGGGCGCCCGGGAGGAGAGGGGCTAAGCAGAAAGGAAACCGCTCAGCAAACGCGTCCCTCGCCTTGCACAAGCCGTTGGCAATCACAGGCGGAATGAGAATAACCAATCTAGCACAATTCAGCTCGCACATGCTGCAGGATCTCAGCTCATTACAGCCCTTTTATTTTAAGCACCCTCATGACACTAAAGAATTTGCAATTTTTTTTCTGCCTGCCAAAATTCATAATCACCAACCATTTGAGTCTTTTAATTTCACTTATTTATTTAATCTTTTAACTCTTTCTCTTCCGTACCTCTCTGCCAGGATGCCACCAGCGATTCGGGATCTCAAGGACGGGGTGCTCTTGGTCCCTACACCCACACCTCGCACCAGGGGAAGCTGGTGCAGAAATGACACCTGGCAGAGGAACCGAATCGCCCCTCGCAGCTTCCCTCCATGCAGACGGAAGAAGACCCGGCCATCCCAGCGGGATGGGGTACCTGGCCCTTCCCGGGTCTCCCGCAGTACTGGGAATGCACTCCTCATTCCAAGGATAAGCCAGAGCCGAAGCAAGGACACGTGCGCTGGGAAACGGGCCGAGAGGTGCCGGGCAGCACGCAGCCCATTGCCGACAGCAGAGGATATTGGTGGGATAGGCCTGGGTTGGGATGTCCCTGGGGCAGGACCTGCATAGGAGGCAGGGTGATGGGCAAGGGGAAGGAGTCCAGGCTCCAGGTTTCCTTTCGTTGCCCCAAATGGCAGCTCAGGGGCCGCTTTGGGTACGGGTGGCCGTCGCCGCGCCAGCCCTCGCCTGGCCAGAAGCCCCATGGTGGCACCGCTTTGGAGACCTGCCTCGTTCCACTCTCAGCCCGGGCAGTCTTGATCAAAACAGCCTGTTGCACAAACGAGCCCCAAAACTCCTCCTGCCTCCTCCTTGGGACGAATCCTGCCAAGCATCCCAAAGGGCACGGTGACACAAGCCTCCTGCTGTGACCTTCTCATCGGGAGGAGAGCTGACAGCAGTCGCGGGCAGGCAGAGGAGGCAGAGCTGCAGCTGCAGCCTGGCCAGACGCTCTGCACTGGCCACTTTTATGTTGAGGCACTGGGGCTGAGAGTCCCGATCAGATGGGACTGGCAGGAGGGGGTCTCCATAACTCGGGGCATCCTTGTCCCTGCTCTGGGGGGAGAGGAGCCGGGCTCCCTGCCAAGGGCAGCTGCAGCCTGGAGATGCCTGATCCAGCACGCGGTGACAGGCGAGCATGGAGGAGCCCTTTCCAGCTCTGCTGGAGTTGGACATCTGCTTATCTCTAATGGAAGCCACCAGGGCTCGCGGAAGGGCTTTTTTGGCTGGTGCTGCTCTGAGAGGAGCAGGAGCAGAGGCGGCGGGAGCAGCTGGTGCTGGATGCTGGTACTGTGACCATGGCGAGGTGGCCGTCACCGCACAGCGCTGGGGACCCCTAGCAGCCCCTCGAGAGGCGCCCCATGGGGCATGCGGCTGGCACATGCACGGGGTGCTGCATGGGGCTTCGGGGGCTGCAGCACCTCCAGGCGCCGGGCCGTGGCAGCAGGCCAAGCATCCCTCGGGATCCAGAGATCCTGGGGAGCAGGCAGCGGGACGCAGGGAAATCGAGGCAGGGAGCAACTGTGTCCCGAGGGGATTCCCGCAGGGCAGCAGGGACGGCCCAAGGTGCACATGCTACATGTAGAAAATCCAATATCCAAATAAACCTGCGCGCCAGCCACGCTCGCTTCCATCCCATGGGCACCACGTTGAGCCCGGCCGTGGGCAGCCGGCCACCAAGGGCTGCCACGTGTCCAGCCCTGCTGCCACGGGTCCTGTGGTCTCCCCACGCCAGGCCGAGCTCCGTGAGCCAGAGCCAGGGCGAGAGCCGCCGCATGGGACAGCGGGAGCAGCGGGAGGGCAGCGAAGGAGAAGAAGGGAGAGCAGCGAAGCCGGAGGCACCACGCGAGACCGGCTCCCCTGCGCCAACCTTTCCTCAAACAGCTCCCGCATCCCAAGCATCGCCCAGCCCAAACAGCCAGGGGACACGGACTTACCGTCGTAGGAGAGCACATGGCCTTTCTTCCCTTCGTAAATGACATGTCCCTTGGGCATGGCATCCTCTCTCACTTTCTCTGCTCGGCTGGGGCTGTCTTCTCCGATTATCCTGGTAATGGTTCCTTTGTACAGCACTTCTGCTGGGGTGCCCTTGGAAAGCCACCAAGATCCATATTTAACAGTGTCACAAGCAATTAAGCAAGCAAGCGCTCGCGCACACAGGAACACTCTGTTCCAAAAGGGAGGCCGGGCGGCGGGGCGAGCGCGCCCGGCCTCCGCTTCCTGCCGCGGCCAGCAGCGAGAAATTTGCAGCTTAATTATTGATGAGGACAATAACGATGAGCGGTAAAAAGGTACGTGATTTGTGCAAGGTTGCTGGGAAGAGGCCCAGGGGAGCGAGGGCAGCGCGGAGGCGGCAGGGACCGGGCGCGAGGAGCCCGGCCGGCCCCGGTGCCGATGGCCACGCTCGCCCTGCGCCTCGGGGAAGCCCAGAGCAGCAGCTTTTTCCCCCTCTCCTTCCCTGCAGTTTGCACAATAAGCTGCTCCAGTCTCCCAGGTGTGCAGAGCGGCCGGCATAAGTCCCCACCTCTCCTTCAAAGCCCCCGCAGATGCACGTCCTGGAAGACCTCACTGATGCTTAGCACCCCCCTGCGGCCACCACGGCCTCGCCAAGCGTGGCCTGGATTCCGAGGGGCTGCCAGGGACCCGTGTGGTCCCTCTCCTCATCACAGGGACAGCAGTGGGAACCAGCTGTCAAAACTGAGCCCTCCATCAACACCCACCTAGCTGGGAAGCTGTAGGAGCCTTTTGTCCAGAGCCCTGTGCAGTGGGAGAGAGCAGACTGGGCATGGGCACGTTCTCCTTCCCCGTGCAAGGGAGGGGATGCTCAAGGCAGCACTGGAATCTTGGGTGTTTTATGCCAATGCTTGGGAAGACACTATCTCCTTGCCCCAACTTGGAGATATCTTTGCTCTGCGTCTGCCAGAGCCCCAGGGGTCCCCCTGGCCTTGGGGACGAGCCAGCGTGCGGGGTCGACGCTCCGGCCGTTCGCACAACACCCGGTCCCGGCTTTCCCAGCGCGGCCGTCCCAGCCCCAGGTAAGTTGCCTTCCTTCCGCGGACGTGCTCAGAGGGGATTTGAAAGCAGGTGATGACAGATGGTTTCAGAGCAGAGAGCATATATTCAAGATCTGCCTTCTGCGAACTGGATGAGTAATCCCAGATCACATATCAACTCCGGTACCGGGAGCTGCTGCGGGAACGGGGGCTGCTCCGGAGCGGGACGAGAGGGAGGCAGCCCCACGGGCCGCCGGCTCCAGGCGCCTGCAGGTACCGTCCTCGTGGCTGCAAGGGGCAGCTGCAGCTCCAGCTGGTACCTCATTCCCGAGCCAAAGGAATTCTAGATGGATTCATTAGCTGGGTGTAAACCAGGGTCTAAAGAACCCCTGCTCATCTCCTGAGCTTCATGCTCACCCCTCACTTGCCATAGCTGCCAGAGCAGCTCACAAGGGCATGGAGCATGAGCTGGGGTATTTCCAGTCCTCAAACACCCACTTCTGGCAGCTGTTGGGCACAGGGCACCAGGCAAACTGTGCTTTTGCTCTGCCCCAGGATTTGGGCCCAGGCTCCCAGGGCCACAGGGAACATGCTCAGCCTCCTTGAGGGAGGCGGTCAAAAACCTGAGCGCAAGTGGCTTTAAATATCTAAACGATGGCCAGATAAAATCCCCACAGGACACAGATTTTTCTTTCTCTTTTTTTTTTTTATGCTCTCCACTCTGTTACCAGATGAGCAATAACTCACACCGCAAAAACTATCGCCCGCTTGCCAGCTGCTCCTCCGAAGATGGATGGGGGAGATTAAAGCCAAAGCATCTTCCTGCTCGAGAGAGCCTTTGGGCAGGACCTACAGCACGGCGCGCTCAGCCCTGGCAGGAGACCTCGTTACCTGACGTGCCCCTCGCAGCCTCCCCATTCCCCTGCCAGGGCCAGCCCCTCCACCCGTCTCCTCTTTGCTGCGCTTCCTTGTGCTGGCAGTGTTTTCCCAAGAGCACTTAAAGCTGCTTTTTTGGGTTCTGGGCAGCTATTTCAAGCCAAGGGGATGGCAAGGGTTACGCCAAGGCACTTACATGCGTGATGGACCCTCGGTATGTGATGGGAGACTCCGGAGGGGGCCTGGATGTGGGGGTTCCCTTGGTGATGCTCCCTCCCGAGGCAGGGCCGAGGGAGGTACCTGTAAGACACAAGAGTTGGTGGCCGGATTTGTCACGCAGCCCAAAACCCCGCAGGGTGGAGAGCGCTCCCGGCTAAGCCGGAAGGATCCAACCCAACCTCTGGGCAGGGGAAGCCCTCAGCGCCACTTCAGGCTAAATCCAAGGTCTTGCACAGCCCTTCCCACCACATTCCCCGGGGGACCTTGCTGAGCTCGGAGCACGAAGGCGGAAATAACATTCTGGGTTATTCTGAGGCCACCCTCTCCCTGCTGCCTTCAGGAACGGGCCGGGCAGATTTATAGGCCCAGCAGAAAGGACGGCCTGTGTCAGCCTCTCCTGATATGATCAGAGCAGATCTCCAAAGAGATGCAGCACGGGGTGGTTTGAGTTCACTCGTGTGTTATTTGCCCTGGGCTGGTGCCAATCCACTGTACTCCCTGCATCTGACTGCATTCGTCGGGGGTTTTCACAAACCAGAATTTGCACTTAAAAGCATGGCTTGTGCACTTGCTTTCTTCTTCTGAGCTACGGGGAGAGCAAAATGGGAGGGCTCGATTTAAATGAAATGTGGTCCCAGCCCAGCTGCAGCACTAATAGTGAGGAGCCTGAAAAGCAATTAACGGCATTTAAACAGGTCTCGCTTTGCTGTCTTGAGCAACGATTGCGAGGTGCCCCTTAAACAGAAAAACAGAAAATTCCCGCCAGCATCGACACCCGAGGCCTTGATTCTGGGAGATGGCTGGAAACATCTTGGCATCCATCGGAGATGTTTTACAGACCTATCCAGCCACCTCCTCTGGGAATCCGGCCATCAGGAGCGCA
>NW_010582993.1:0-33323 GCF_000705375.1 Tinamus guttatus
GGATGGAGATTCCACAGCCTCTCTGGGTACCCTGTCCCAGTGCTCCAGCACCCTCACAATAAAGAAGTTTTGGGTACCCTGTCCCAGTGTTCCAGCACCCTCACAATAAAGAAGTTTTTCCTTTTGTTCAGGAGGAAATTCCTGTGTTCCAGTTTGTGCCTATTGCTTCTCATCCTATCACAGGACAACATCTGAAAAAAGTCTGGCCTTGTCATCTTAACAGCCTCCCTTCAAACAGTTATGCACGCTGATAGGATCCCACTTAGTCTTCTCCTCTCCAGACTGAACAGGCCCACCTCTCTGAGCCTTTCCTCGTATGAGAGATACTCCAGTCCCATCACCAGCTCCTTCAATGGACTCACTCCAGTAGCTCCCTGACTCTCCTGTGTCGTGGAGGCCAGAACAGCACAGAGAAAAGTTGACCATAGCTGTTGAGAGGAAAGTGCTGGAGCAGAGGCTGGACGTCAGGCATGACAGCAGCAGCATGGGCAATAAAACTGAAGTCTGAACTGCAGACCTGCCTTTTCTTTGGAAATTCATTTGTTGCTAAGAATAACCTGCCTGGACAATGTCCTACAGCATGCTCCAACCTAAAGGGCATTTTGGTCTGACAAATGAAAACTAATAGAGCGAAGTTATTAGCATATGACCATGTGTATTGGAAACATGTGTTGAGTGAGTGATTAAAGGCGAAGGCTCGATGACAGGCCCATACCAGAGATGGTGCATCTTGGGGAGGACACTTGCTGTTTGGGAAATGCCATATTTTACCATTGAGTTCATTAGCATTTGCCAGAAGGAAAACAACAAAGCAAAAAACTCCAGTTCAGATCCTATCACTGCACACAAGATGTTTGCTTTGGAAACACCTCGCCGGGGTTTCTGTGAGTCTGTTGCTCTGTGCACGCTGTCTCACGGACAGTTTAGGATTTCATTCTGTCTGCATTTGGACAGCATCCCAGGCATGTGCTTGATACCAGGAATCCAAGCTGGAAAAAGTGTGCATTCTGGAAGATTAGCCACTGAACGATGTTCCTGCAGCGCCCGCGTGCCGGGTAGGTCAGCGCGCACTGGAGGGCCGGTGTGGACAGTTTGCAAGCCCTGCACCAGGAAGGGACCAAGGGGAGCAGATATTTTAAAATCTATCAGCAATTCTGCAGGCAGGGACAGCAAAGCAAGCTGTGCGGAAGTTTTGGTTCAAGGCATATTTATTCTGAATCACTTGCTGCTTGTCTGTTTACAGTATTCTCTTTTTCCCTAATGTTTTTAAGCTAATAACAGGCCCAGTATTTTAACTTGATCACAATATTTTTATCTGAAAAAAAAATGTGTTCTTGTTATTCATATTTTTGGGTGAGATGTTAACCAGAATGAAAAGTCCAAACTCCTCACCCCAAATGCTGCCAAATTAAGAACAAGAACAAATTAGTGTCAGTGCAAAAATCTTCTATTTTTTGTGACAACAACCAGTATATGTGTTACTTAGTGTGATGTACCTGCACCAGATTAACAGCTGAACAGTTATAGTCAATGATGTCAGCTTTCTGTCAGTGTATCGCACCTAGGGCTGGCACTAAAAGCTGAACTCGGTGAATATTTAGGACTCTGAAAACATTTCACTTGCATAAAATTTAATTTCTCAAAGTGCGAAGAGTACTGAATAATGATTGGAGAATTTTCAGGATTGAAGGAGTAAAACTTTTGTGAGGTATTTTTAACCTGCACCATTACCCAATGTGTTTTGCCACCTAAATGGTTGTGCTGGCACAAGGAGAGGCAGGCACAGGGACTGGGAATGACCTGCTTGTGTTTTGTTGTTGTTGTTTTCTGGCAAAGGCAGTTTAAAGTGGCGGGAAACCCACATAATCCATGATCCTTCCTGTCTGTAGTCTTGCCTTGGTCTCACAAGTCAGTGTCTAATAACATAGCTTAATATAACATAACTTAATTTGATATTTTCATAAAGGCGATTTTCTTTTCCCTTGCAAGCACTGAGAACCTAGAACGATGTGAGCAATTCGGATACTTTTTGGTGACTCTCAGCTGTTTCACAGCCCCAGCAAATCTTTTAATTTTGAAGTGTCTTTGTAGCAGTTTCCCACTAGTCTCCAGTGTGCACTGGTGTGCCTGGGGCAGGCACAGGTATCCCAAAGCTGCAATCCCAAAGCTGATTCAGGGAGAACTGCTGCCGTTACCAGCAGGACCACAGGAGCTGCTGCTCCAGGAGAGGCAGAAGTGCAGTCGCATGCAAGAAGCTGCCCCAGGTGCAAGGGAGCAAAGACATGTGGTGTAACACCAACCAGAGACTGGTTCTCTTTGTGTTGGATGTAGCGATTCAGCCGCATGTCAGGACATTTCATTTCACAGGTTGGAAACGCTCATTACAGCTTGGGGTTGTCCATGATGTGGGAAGGTAGCAGTGGTCATAGAATCATAGAATCATTGCGGTTGGAAGGGACCTTTGGAGATCATCTAGTCCAACCCCCCTGCGCTGGCAGAATTGCCTGGAGCCTGTTACACAGGATTGGGTCCAAGCGGGTTTGAATGGCTCTAGAGAAGGCAATTCCACAACCTCTCTTGGCAACCTGTTCCACTGCTCGGTCACCCTCATGCTGCAAACTGGGACATCTCTTGGCTTCTCGGTTTGATAAGGGCTCTGCGTGCTGCGTACAGCTCTCCACAATAGGCAAGACGAAAACTGGAGGTTGTTTTTTCCATATTCAACATTGCTCATGTACCTCCCGTGTTTTCTTTCCCGAGACATGGATAGAATGCCTACAAAAAGAAAGGCAGGTAGATGTAGCTTGAGCTTCTGTGACACCAGAGAACGATGGGAATGGGTCAGAGATAGCGAAGGGAGAGACAAAAAATAGTGGGGCCTGTGTTGCCCAACATCCCCTGCCCACTGAGAAAGGACTCAAGGCATGGGGGAGGCTGCCTCGGGAGAAGGGGAAAAGAGAGCCCTTAGGGAGGATGCGCCCCTGGGGAGGGGAACCTGCTGTGTCCCCTGCACAGGAGCCGTGCTGTGTGCAGGCACCAGCAGCTCTGAGAAGGGAGGCAGGCAGAGGAAAAGAGCATTTTCCAGGCAGGCTGAGCTGCCCTTTTCAAAAGGAAGGGGTAGTGCTCACCAATGCACTGTGCAGGAAAGAGGCATTCGAGCCGGGGGGGACTCCAAAGCAGTCCTCGAGTCTGAGCTTGCTTCACGTTGAGCTCTTGCCCCTGCTGTCGTCTCCAGGGGCTGTAAGGACCATTAGCCCATGCTGCAGTCCTGCAGTGCTGTCCACCGTGTTGTGCTCGTCCTGCTCTCGCCCAAGAGCAGACCCAGACCGATGAGCTCTTTGGAAGAAGCTGCCTGCCTCATTCAGTGTCACGGCCCCCTTCTTCTTTCAGGCCTGCAGAAAGGCTCCTGTGGGCATGTACAGCCACTTGCAAGCCAGGATGTTTTTCCTGGACACAGCATTTGGAAGGGCAGAGCTGCCTGCAAGGGCTCCCTTCACGTGCATCCTTCCATGGCTCAAACATGTAAAACGCTCTTTCTGCTTGTCCGTGTTGGAATATATGAAATTGTTTTCTGTCTCATGGTATTAATAATCCCTTGGATGTCTTTGTTTAAAGTACTGAAGTGGGAAGTGCTATTTTAAGTCCCCATTGAGTCAGGCGGAATGTGGAACCTCCTCCCGCTGGATACTTCACACTTGGTCCTTATCTGCTTGCGGGCTGATATTTTGTCTAATACAATGCAGAGATTAGTCCTCGTGGCAATTTCACTTTCACAATTTACATTTAACGTATTTGTAGCAGCCACAACAGTCTGTATAAGATCGTGTCCATATGTTCCTTGTGCATTGTATATGAAGCAGCATAAATGCTTCGTGGTGGGGCTGTGCTCAGGGACACGTGGAGGATCAGGTCCCGAGAGGTGTTTGCTGCTTCCTAACAGGGGCAGGCCCTGGGGCTGGCAGGCTGATTCCAGCATCATCAAGGAAGTTCAGCTTGCTAACAGTTAATCAAGTAGCTATGAACACTGTTTGGCTCTGTAGCTTGCGATAACACTCAGCTGGCCTGCTGCATATTCAGAAAGCATTTTTGATTTTGAAGTGTCTCTCAGTTAAACTCCTTCCTCATGTTTGCTGAATTCTTAGGGGAAAGGTTGTGGTGTCAGCACTTTCTGAGTTGAATACGATTCACTCGTTAAAAGGCACCACATCAGATCTGTATATTCATCCTAGACTGCCACAAAGAGTAGTTTTCTTTATTTCTTTTAACCCCGTGCTATTTTACTGTGCGAGCAGACTGAATGAAATTCACATAGGAAAACCAAGGAAGGGAATTTCTCTAGCTAAAAAAAAAATCAAAATATCTGAAAACTATATATATATATATATTTCCATTAAGCTTGCAAGAGAAGCCCAGAATAAAACTGCTGTCCAAAGAATGATCTAGAGTGTAGTTTTTGGTGACTAAATCTTCATGTGATGTAACAACAAGGGAAGGAGAGGTGGGCTATCAGAATGTTATTTTAACCATTGAAGTGTGTTTGCACCTAATGAGTGCAAAACCAAAAATGAGCATTCTTTATAACAAGGAAGGAAGAAAAAATGGAAGTGGTACACTAAAGCAATCATACAAATTAATGATCCTAGAAGTAGCACAAACACTTCAACTCTTTGATCTGATTTTCCAGAAAATATAGCAGCAGAGCAACCCTGCCAGTTTAGGTCTTTCTTGGATTTCAGGTAGGGTTTCAGCCATAACAATGATTTTTTGATGAGAACAAACGAAGTTGCCACACTAGTGACTTTTTCCTCTAATCCTGGAGCAAAAATCATCTTTCACCAGCTCTCTGGATTTGTTCCCTGACCAGGGAAGGCAGGATCCTCTTTCTTTCTGTCTTTTTTCTGGCTCAGCCACCTGACACTGAGTTCACTTTAAAGGTGAACATAAGAAGAGAGCTCTTCCTAGGTCCCACTTTTTCAGTGAAATTCTTCAATATTCCCTTTCTTTCTGAAATACTAGATCTGGAAAGGAAATGAACACTTTAAGCATTTCTCCATCTTCTCTTCTGCAACACAGGAGAGGGAAACCATGGTGCTAGCACAGGGAAACAACCTCTTTGGAGCAGATCTGCTCTCCTCTGCTGATTGAGATGGTGGGATCTAGGCTTGGCAGTGGCACGATGAGGGGTTCTCGCCAGCAATCCCATGTATTTGAGAAGAGAGGCCTGAAGAATCATGCTGACACGGCAATGGTGCTGGAATAGGTGGCTCACGACTGGGCCAAGCTGGATGTGTAGCACTGATTTGTGTCTCTCCCAGCCTCGGGCATTATCCCATGCCCCAGTTCCTCACTTTGTATTCATCCTAGATTGCTCACAGATCCTTCCTGGAGCAGAACAGCTCAACCTGGGGCAGTTTAGTTTTCAGATCTGCCCAGGGACGGCTCCAGCAGGCTTGGTGGGACCATGCCAGGCCATCAGTCCACTAAGCAGCCTTCCAGAAAGTTTGGGGAAATGGAGTTTGGTCAAGCTCAGGTATCCTGTATTAGACTTCGCTGCACTGCTCTCAGAAACCTTCACACACATTTTCTAACTTACATTAATCCAACAGTGGGGAGTTTCCACAAATGTTTCCTCCAAGAGCAATTTGGTTGAAGAGAGGCAGAAAGCAGGCCCAAGACAGAAGCAAGGGCTCTTGACTAGACCTTATGAGTCATGAGTTTGATGGGTGGACCTGGAAGACAGTAGTCTGCTAGCTCGGTCCTCTGAGGATCCATTTGAGCTGGCAGGAATTGAGCCGCTGTCATACCAGAGGAGCGATGCTTTGGGCAAGGGGGCTGGAAATGCAGAGCTGATCCCTCTTCCAAAGGGCATTCTGCCTCCGTGATCCTGCCAGGATCACTGTTGTTGGATCACCGGATCACAGATGACCATGTTATTGCTGGATGTCAACAATGTATCTTACTGCTTTATGCTTTGTAACTTTGCTTATAAATATCACACTCTTTTTTGCCCTTAACTCTGAAGGAATGAGGCTGATTTATTGTTGTCCTTTCAGCTGTGGCTAATAATAAAGTGCGAACTACACGCAAAGCTCATGTCCGTATGAGGAACTCTGTTGTTATGAGATCAGTGAATCTAAATACATAGAAGATAGGAATACTTCGAACCCTGTTTTTGCACGTGTTGCAAACACCAGCTTAGGGCCTGAGGACAGTTTTGTTTAAGGAGAGTAATCTCCCTTGGCAGGTAGCAACTGGTACCTCTATTTTTTTTAAGTGGCATGGGGAACTTGAAATGATTTACAAGACAGAAACAACAACATGCCAGCAACACTTCTGAAACACATTTTTTTCCTCTAAATCATTTTCAAGTATTTTTCTGTAGAAGCTGGAGCCCTGCTGAGGAGCGGTGGCTGAGGGCTGCGTTTCTCCCGTTTATGGTACCCCACATGCAGGCAATAAATGCCTCGACTCATTGGCCCTGTAGTTCCTTTGCCATCACATGGCTGCCCTTGGAGAAGTCCAATCACTGCTTCTGGCCGGCAGGATTTCATAAATCACAGGATTTCACATCCTGCCCCTCAGCCATCACACATTCACTGCAAATAAGCACTTTCCCTGCTTGTCTAGAAATCCTTTAACTCTGACCCTGCTGGAAAATTCAGCAAGATGGGGAGGACTGTGTCAAAAAAAAAAGAAAAAAAAAAGATAAAAGACAACCAAATCCTCCTAGGCATGACATGGAGGAAAAAATAATATTTGAAATGGATGTATGATGTAATGGGACTTAAAATAGTCTGTATCCTGGAAAAAAAGAATAACTGCTTAAGGCAAACTAATGAAAAGGTCACTTGGACAATACTTGCAAAGCACTCCCTGTACTGCCTCACAGACTTATCGGTTCTGTTTGACAGGGACTCACACATGATCCCAAGCACTTATCTCTGTTTTATACTTTATGAAAAATTGATTGACTCCTTTTGCCCAAGAATTTGCATTAAATAAGAAATAAAACGTTGTTTATGGGCAACCTTGTCTTCCCATAATCAGCAGGGGCCAGCTTTATAAGAACAGGGCATCAGTTCTTAATACTACAAAGTACCTGCATATTTGACATGGCAAAGTGAACTCCTCTGTTATTATCTCAGCTGGATCAGTTCCTAAAGTTAAACAGAAACAGCAGGGAACATTTTCCATTATTTCTGCCTTTAACTGACTTTCTACACCCTCTTGGACAGACTGCATCCTGTGTAGGTAGTGGACAATCCTCCCAGCGTGCAGAGTCAAACGTGTGGAGTGGAGATCGTCATCTCTTGCCACCCCAGAAATTTGTGGCAATACTGAGCTCCTGCGCAGAGAAAAGGCTGTGCCAGACAGCAGGCGTCCTGTGCACATGCGCACAGAGTTACCCCTGGATTTGGAAGCCCATTTGGCATTAGAGAGGTCAGCAAAAGTGATTACCTTCGTCTACTTGAAACCAGCATCAGTTAGAGCACTCATAGTGTGTATTGGCCACTATCATTGTGCAATTGTATACAAAAGAGACTAGCAACTCTTTAATTGGTGTTTGATCTGCATTGCTGGAGATGAGGACAGTGGCTTAGGAGAGTTCATATTTGAGTGCATAGAGTGCATATTTGGCTTGTCCTCATCTTCTTCCATAGGCATCTGCTATTGACAGAGACATGATCCTTATGTTCCCCTTCCTCTGATTGTAGCTAGAGTTGTAATTCCTAGACTGACTGACCTCTAGGAAAGCCCACATGGAAATGGAGCTCTATCCTGAACTCTGCTTTCCCTGTTAAGTTGTCTTTTACACTGCAGAGCCAAATGTAGGCTATATGAAGAGCTTTGCTGACGTCCCCTCTCCTGTCCAGACTGAGAAATGGTGGGCTGAGCAGCAGCTCTTCTGAGAAGAACCTGGGAGTTGTGGTGGGCACCGAGTTGAGTATGACCCAGCAATGCGCTGCCATTGCGAACACAGCAAAGCAAGGCCAGGGAGGCATTAGGAAGAGCATGGCCAGCTGCCTGAGGGAAGTTATCATCTCTCTCTCTACTCGGCACTAATGGGACCACACGAGGAGAACTGTGTTGTTTTGGATTCCCCAGCTGAAGATGGATGTGAAGAAACTAGGATCAGTACAGAGGAAAGCCAATAAGACAGTTGGACACTTGAACAGATGTCCTACAAAGAGAGGTGAAGGGAGCTGCACTTGTTTAGTCTGGCAAAAGGAGACTCAGAGGGAATCTAATAGCAGCCCACAGCTATTTGAAGAGTAGCTACAAAAAGACAGTGTCATACTGTTTTCAGTAGTAGGAGATGATAAAACAAGTGCCAGAGGCCACACATGGTGGGAAGCTCAGACTAGATTAAAAACAAAACAAAACAAAACACCTCCATGAGGAGGGTAGTGCAGCACTGGAACAGATCCCCTAGATACATCGGCTGTGGCATCTCCATCCCTGGAGGTGTTGAAGACTCAGCTAGACAGGGCCATGGCTGTCCTGGTCTGGTGTTGGTGATAGCTCTGCTATGAGAAGAGTCTGGATGAGAGACTGTGAAGGTTCCTTCCCACCAACATGTCCCATTCCGTGATTCTTTTCTCCACCCCAAGGGTGCTATTACAGTAGCCATGTGTGGAGGGCTTCACATAAGAGCTGCTGTGTTGTAAAACATTTATATTCTCACAAAGGAAGAGCTCTGAACCAATATCTCCTCCTGCCAGACTATACCCCCTGTTCTCCACTGGAGTTGTGTATTCACAAGATTTCCTTGAGGATTTCTTTGTTTTCCAGCAATGCCTCACAGCTGCAGTGTGGGAATGTTGCTTGACTTCCTTTGGTGCAGCGTGTGCTCTGCCTGGGGAAGATGGATACTGTTTGACTTACCACAAAATACGAAAGGCATACATTCCTCTGTTACATTGTTTTTCAGTCTGACTTGGAGGAATCAAGCACAGATTAGTCTATACAAAGCTTTTCTAAAAAAAAAAATATATATATATGCAATGTATTTCCAAAGGTTGAGAATGCAGAATCTAAAAGGGAGATTACACAAATGCTCTCTTCATTATGGTTTTATTTTCCTAAATAAGGTGTGATAAAACATTCATAAAATTTGCTGTAGAACTCAAATTTTGTAGTGCCAAGCAGAAAGAGGTGTTAGATCTCACAGTGTCAGCAGTTCCAGCTTATAAACTCAGCCAGTATTTTCAAATATTCATATTTTAAGTTGGGAGGTGTAAGAGAAGTCATTGCTTAAAAGCCTTACACTGGAGTGACACTAAAACTCATCCAAAGCCTCGGGTTTTCAAAGGTAGGCTTTGTCCCATCCTCAGAGTTGAAATTGCTGTTAAAATTTGTTTTCAAGTGTATTGGGAGCTGCCTTGGTCCGTGCCATGGATAGCTACGAGGGCAACATCACTTCCATCAGCCAGGTACTTTTGTAGTCACGAGTCCCACACAGGACATGGGACAGTCACATAGCTGAAGACCACCCTTCTCTTCCCTCTGCTGGGTTTGCAGCTGACATGGAGCTACCAGGGAAAACCCGTGCCCAGAAGCATGAGCTCTCATCTGTTTCTACACAGCCTCACTGTGATCTGCAAGGATGAGTGCATCCTGCAGGACACCTCTCCCAGGCTGTGCACACACCAAGCAGTGGTTCCCTCTGCTGGGTTTGCAGCTGACATGGAGCTACCAGGGAAAACCCGTGCCCAGAAGCATGAGCTCTCATCTGTTTCTACACAGCCTCACTGTGATCTGCAAGGATGAGTGCATCCTGCAGGACACCTCTCCCACCCTGGATATGAAATCTAATACTGCTAGAGCAGTATGAAATGGTCTTGCCTGTAGCTGTGCCACACTGATTGAGTGGGATTTTGTTAGAAATGTTAAGCAGGCCATAAAAGCACATTCCATCTTGTGCTGAACTCGTGCTTCGTTTGCTGGGCTGCCCAGGGCCCTGCTGGAGAACAGCTCTGGAGCAAGAACAGTTGTTTCGGTTTCACCCGCTACCAAAGCTCCTGTGTCCTGCTTCTCGGGACAGTCCACATTGGGTGGTGTTTGTCTTCTCTGCCCCATGCAGAAGCAAGAAGAAGAAGAAGAAGGAGTTCAGCACGGAAGAACAGAACTGCTCTTTGCAATATTTGCCTTCCTGCAGGATTTCATGCTATGGTGCCATTAGTGGAGCACCTCTCACCAATGATAAATTCCCCCAAGAAAGGAGAGAAAATGACCCAGATACATTATTACACATAAACCCCTCAATTATACAAAGTCCTACAAACATCAGATAAGAGCATAACAGAGAAAAGGTCACAGCAACACCAGCTATGTCATGAATAGCAGCAACAAGTAGCAGCCAGTGCCTGATTCAGTCTAAGGCTAGAAAGATGAAAAGATAGAAATGTTGTTGGCTTTAATCCTTTTGTAGTGTGTTCCAGGCAGCTGTCAACTGCTGAACATTCGAACAGCCAGGGCCTCCCAAAGGGAAATAACATCTTTGGAATGACCAGGCTCAAGAAAACACCACATATTAGATGATGCACTGATGGGGAAAAATAAATTCAGAGGAGAAGTTGGTGCTTTGCCGAGCAATGTCCTGCAGATAAGCTTGTACCAGTTCTTCAGTCACGCACTAATGATCTTTGGTTCATTACATGTTATAAATCACACTGATTAATACAGGGAAGGAAAATAAATGAGTAAATAAATAACAAACACTCTATGGATAGTGCTGGTCTAAGAAGACAAATTAATCATAAACACTGTTTTCAAAGACTGTAACACGATTGAACATTCCTTTGATATCAGCCATGCTCTTCTTCCCACCAACTTATTTTCAAATAAACATCTCAGTAAATATTTGCCTCCTTGCTCTGGACTTGCAGATGAAATGGAAAAGGCCACATCTTTTCCTGGACTGCAGGGAGCTATTCCCTTAGAGAGCTGCTGGATTTCAGGTAGGAGTTCACCTTAGCTCACTTAGATAGCTACTGATCAGCTATATCAGTCTAGGCAGGTCTCTGTGGACTCCCTTTGGGGCTGATGGAGAGAAAGACACACTTTGAGAAGGCAGGTGTTCAGACTGCTCTTGACACCTGTCCAAGGAGACGGGTCTCGCCCTACTCTGGTGTCTGTAGGAAAAACCTCAGGTGACTGACTCAGAAGAAAAATACTCAGGAACAGCAGCCTAATCTCACCTTCTTGCTTCTCTCATCCCCTCAACAGGCAGCATTTTTTACCTTTTGTTGATCTCAACCCATATTTTTGTTTTCTATTTCCCTCCAGTCTCTCCCAGCTGTACCTACCTGGCTGTCCCTATACAACTGTGTAGTTTCCTGGGGGATTTGCTACCTTCCAGTACTTGTAATCTATTTTATCAGTATTTCACTGTCCAGTGTCCCTGTCCAGTGTCTTCTTTTTCTTAGAAGTAGCCGTGAGATGTTTCAATGATACACTGCAATACAAGTCCTTTCTCATAAAGCACTTTCTACCTGCGTGCACCCAGTTCATATGGCACTGGAGTTAATCTCCAGCCTGCCCCTCACTCTGCTTGGTGCTTGGACCATCACACCAGAGCTGGAGTTACAGAAGGGGCAGTTCTGAGCTGCTCGCCTGTGTCTGATGCTCTGAGGATGTTACTGCAAGGTCTGAGTGTGCTACTGGCAATGGAAACAGTTGCATCCCTGTGCCAGCATATGTTGTCTGCTGCATGTCTTCACTGCCCTGCTTCTGTTCAGCTTCTCCCCTTCCCCTGACAGCTGGGTCACCAGGACTGGAGTGAGCCAAGGAGGAGCCACACGGGATGCAGAGATCACTGTCCTTCCCAACAGACTCAGGACTGACGCCAAAACCCCACTTCCTCTTTCTGATGCCATGTGTCTTCAAACCTCTATTTCATTCTCCTCCTGCTCTCTTTCCTAGGTTACAGCTATTCATTATTTTTTACTGTGCACATAATTCTTCTTGAACTCTAAACCCCAGTACTCCTCCTGTCTACATTCATGCACACTGTCTCCTAGCAGCTTGTCCAAGCACACACCATCTTGATGCTCCCCTTCTATATTTCCGTATGCAGTGGCGGAAACTCCGAGGAAGCTTTTCCGAAGCCTGGCTCTGCAACTGGTATCTCATTATTCGGACTGCCGAGACTGCTCCAAAAACATCCATATGAAAACATTCTACTTCCTGAAGTGCAGTCTGACCTTGGTCATTCCTCAGTTGCGTTGGTGCTCTTTGACCTTGAGGATCCCTTGGAGATTCCAGCCTGCAAGTGGCTGCTCCACCAGGTGGGATCATTCCAGCCTCTGCAGGGTGCTGGATGCTTCGCTCAGACCACAGTAATCCCACATTTGGACTGGGGCCACATCTCAGCCTCCTTTCCAAGCTCTTATTCCTACTATCATCTTCATCTTTACCAGGTTTTCAGCCTAAACTCCCATATGTCAAAGCCAAATGATGTCTCTTTAAGTTTTTCTAGCTCATAGCCAGCTTTCTTTCAGGATTTCTGACAACTGGGAATGCTTCTGTTGCTGTAGGTAAATGGTGCTCACAGGATTTGGGACTGGGTCTGGGGAGTAAAAGCCTGGGTCTTTTAGCAGCAATACAGCAAACTTGTGATGCTGCCTTTGATAGATAGATTTGGTTGTCTCTGTACCTGCAGCATTTCCATGTTAGCACTGCCTTGAGACCAGATAGATGGAGAGAAGCTAATTTTACTGAGTAATCTGAGGCAATCAGCAAGTTCTTAACTTCCCCTGCTGTTCATTTTCCTTATATTGGAAAAGAAAAGGGTGTCAAAAGAACTGGAAGATGTTTTAAAATGTGGTTCTGGCCTGCAAAAATGAGCCTATAATGTGGATATTACTGGGTATTGTTTTCTAATAGGCCCCTCAATTAGTTCTGCTGAATACAGCACAGTGGGAGAATTGGTTTTATCTCCCTGCCTCCAGCTTTGCTTTTAGCTCAGCCAAAGAGGGCTGTCCACTGCGCTTGAGGAAGCAGCGGTGAAGAAAGAGCGCAGAGGTTAATGCAGCTACGAGAAGAAAGGACAGAGGAGTGGATCCCAAACACAATGTTCTCAGCTGACAAAAGCAGCAAGGTCTTCTCTAGCTGGCACCACAGCACTCCAGGCTGTAGGAAACATGCTGGGCTCCTTCCAGATGAGATGCCACCCTCAGTAACAAGGGACGTGCAGGACTTTGTGATGCTTGGTTTAAATCCCAGCCTCAGAGACGCCTGTACAATCCCCTCGCCTTCTGTGTGACTTATGAGATGCCTGGGCAGGAGTCCTCGGAGTAACGGAGTGGCACATGGGTGAATGTGGAAGGAGTCAGTTCCTGCCAAGCGCTGGAGTTCTGCTGGGTGAGGGATGAACCTCCCTGCCGCAGGCCGTGCCCTAGAAGTTGTATGCTCAGGCCTGCAGCACTACTGTGAGGTGAAAGCTCTCATTTGTGCCAAGGACAGAACTCCAAGAAACCACTGAGCCTGGGAAGATGTGCACGCTCTCCCACTTGACTGTCCACCTTGAAATAGAGCCATCCCGAAGGTCTTTCAATCTGCCAGTTCAGAAAACAATTTCTACCAAACTGTCTGTTATGGCCTGGATTCCCAGAATGGTCTTCTTACATTTGCAGATCTGAGAGTCCTGGTTGTCTTCCATTAGTCCATCTCCTCTGCATGACCCACAGTGATTCAGGTGGGCAGACAGCCAGTTTGTGCTTGTACATCTTTGCTCTGTATTAGAACTCCTTGAAAATACGCTGCCAAACTAGTAATGAAGCCATCACTTCTTTCCATATTTTCTTTCCATGTGCTAAACAAAGTAGGGAATAAAGGGATATCCATAGTAGATAACCATCTTTACAGGAATCAATATTAAGTAATAGACTGATGACATGATAGGAGGTGAATAGCAAAATGGCAAATATTGCAGGTGTTGGAAAATTATATAACGTAGTCAAGACTGGAAGGAACCCAACTCAACTTAGGTCAGTCTGACAAGAGAGTTTTAGTGCTTCAAGTGTAAAATATGCACACTCACAGAAACTGCATGAGATGAGTTCAAGCAGGAGATCTGCACAAAAATGTGGTCAAAGGCATTCAAAAATGTGCTTACTTGTAGTGCTACAGTGAATAACACATCTTACCCTCCAACAGTCTTACATAAAATGTCTGTCATTCATTGCTCTGGAATGTATCAGTCACCTTGCCTAAGAAAAGGGTGTCATCAAGACAGAAAAAGTGAAGAAAAAGGGCAGGAAAATGAAGTGACAGAAAGTGTTCTCCCTGAGGAAAAGGTGCATAATTGCTGTGGTGTAGCAGAGAGAGGGAACACAAAACCTGAGGAACAGCAGAGAAACATCAGGGATTACTGAGGTTCCCATTTCCTTTTTTGTTGTCTTTACTCACATAGAAATAATAGTTCAGCAAGTATAGAAAATAACGCATTGAAGCTGAAGGAGAAACTAGATGCTGTAGAAAGAGAAACTTTAGGGATTCCAAACATATTATACATTTATAACGATAAGAATATGCCCTGTGATAAAGCTTTAGAGGAGATGTTTAAAGCTTTGGGGCATTATCCAACACTACTTTCTTGTGCGAGGTAAGCACTTGAAATATTTGTCTGGTCTGCCCTTGGAAGTTTTATATTGCTCTGCAAAACATCCAGTACTGCCTGTACGAGAGACATGTACAGACTGTACATCCTGCTCCAGGCAGGATGGCTGGAGGTGGCTGAGTTTCTAAGGAGCTTTCTGTAGATCACATGCTAACAAGAACTTGGAAGAACTAGCACAACAACATGATTCAAATTTGGGGGGGAGATGATAGCAAATGGGGAGGAGGGGGATCAAGCAGGGAAGAACTAGGACATCAAGAGATTTGGAGGATAGTTTAAAGCTGCATTGCTCAGGAGGGCACATGGCTATTTGCAAGGAGTTTTAGTCTGGGTGGAATTTGCCTGTACAGCCTGGGAGCTGCTGTGCTTAGACTGTTTCTTGTGACATTCGCTGGCCTTACTTCCTTTTTCCAGGATGAGCAGAGGGTCTCTCTGCTGGGCCTGTTGGCCTATGCTGATAGATCTTGGTAGAAGCTAGATTATTCCTGACGTATTTTGTTGCTTACATGTTGGTGTTCTCATGGCTTGGCAAGTCAGCAAGAACATCACCTGTCTTCACAACTCTGCAATTGATTCAAAGTGAACCCATCTAATATAATAACTCCATATGAATCTTCTACTTGCAAAGAGTCTGGTCTGTGACAGAGCCCAGAGTTTTAGAATGGATCAGTGTCAGCAGAAGTTTTCTGGCTTCATCCAGAACCAGGATGGAGCAAGACAGAAGGTCCATTTTCCCCCTTGCTTCTGAATTTATCTCAGGTGACAGTGATTTTGTCCAGCCTCCATCATCCCACCTAGATGCCCTCAAGTTTTTTGCATCAGGTGGCCTTGTACCCCTTGACCCCAGTTCTGGAGGGTGAGATTTGGACCCTGGGAGACTACCTGTCCTGGATAAAATTCCAGCCCTGTTCCTCCTCTGGCCCCTAACCATGCTGGACCAATGGGTGGAGCACAGCAAAGCATGAAGGTGCAAAGGAAAAAAATCACACCAGCAAGTGCAAATCCTATTACAAATCAGGAATTAAGGAGGGCATCCATCCTGCCACAAGAGGTGGCTCCACAGTACAGGAGGTCCTGCCAAGAGCTTTTCTTGACTATACAGTCAAAACTTCCCTTTGCCTAATTTTCCATTGTTCCTGGGCACACTATGTGCCTTCTTGGAGCACCCCAGATAACCCTCCCTTGCTACCATTGAGTTATTGTTCCATTTAAGTGATACTGGAAGCTCCTCCAGCTCCAGCCAGGGAGAAAGGCTTCCCTTCCTTGCCAGGGCACTATGTAATACAACAGTTTCTGCCAGTACTGCTCCATGGGGGCCAGGAGAGAAGCAGGAGGGACATAATGTGCCTTCCACAAGGGAAGCCCATCCTATGAAGGTCTGCTAGGGCTTGCTCTGCTGCTGGCACAGTTGCCTCTCCCAAGTTTTACAGGAATTGATAAAGTCAGACAGCTGGATGAAAGAGCGTAAATACCCTAAACTTAAACACGCTATTGAGAAGCTGAAGTCAGGACATAAATAACTGCACTCTCGCTTTCATGTTTATCATACAATTGCAACAGGACCATATTTGGAATAAATATTCCAATATTTGAATGCAACATGTGATTGGAGTTTATCTGTTGTTATGTTTTGAATAAATATTCAGGAAACTCATTATTGCAGTTATCTCCCTCTTCTCACTTTCCTCAAAACGAGGTGGAGCTGGGAAGCTTGGGCACTGCTGGAGCCGTGTTTTGTTTTGCAAAGTCCCAGGTCTTTCCCAGTGCGGTTGTTTCCTGACGCGCTCAGGAGGCAGGAGCCGTGCGGGAGCAGCAGCCCAGCGCGTCCCTGCGGGGACGGTGGCTCTGCTGAGACACATCTCGTAGGTGACAGCGGCTGCTCACGCTGTGGGAGGGGACAAGGTGGCTTTTTTCTGCTGATGCTAAGGCTCCAAAGCAAGGCAATGCCAGCATGGGATCACTACATCCACTCCAGACAAAACAGGAGGGAGGCAGAGCAAGCAGTCTTGTTCTCTTTGCCATTGACAGACAGTCACTTACACCTGGCTCTGATTCCCAGCTAGGAAATCCCACTGCGATCACACATACAGGAGCAGTTCTGGAGCCACCTGCCCATGGTGATGCAAAGGAAGCACAGGGGTTGTCTCTCAGGGCATCCAGACATTCTTATCTCTTGTAATCACTCTAATGGGACATCAGAGTCTTGGTGCTGGATAGGTGCCCTTCAGCATCAGGAGTTGCCCAAAACTGGGCTGAGATGGTCCCTTCTCACTAAGGATCACAGCCCATGCAGGTAGGTCCTAGTCATGCTCTGCAGTGCGCTCCTGGGCTCAGCAGGCACATCCTGCTGCTCCTTCAAGAAACCAGTGAGATGGACTTTTGTCCAAGCCACAATTACTTCAGCTCCCAGCACTAACATAAGCAGTGCTGGTACAACTGCTGGGCCGTTACATTGCAAGATAAAATGATGGGTACAGCTCACACCGATGCCCCGTGTCCTTCTGAATCCTCCAGATCTGCTCAAAGTCCTAGTTCTCATTTGGAAAACATTCTGCATGTTTAGGTGCAGCCCCCTGTGTAACTGTGGGCTGGTATGTGGAAATTCTGCCTCTCCCCTGAACCTCACTAAAGGAGGATACTTTCAAACAGTATCCACCGAAAACTCTTAAAATAATACTATGGCCCAGGGTAGACACAAAAATTTCAGTCAGGGCTGCGTAGATGCATCTGCTACTCTTCTGCAAGGCAGGCCAACTACAGTTGTTGATGGGGCAACCAGGGCAACGTGACCTGAATCACAGTCAGACAGGTATTTCAGTGGGCATTAGGAGATCTTTGAGTTCAATTCATGGAAGATGCACAGGCTGGCCCATACCAACAATACAGACCCCTGCACGGGGGGAACTGGCTTGTCATCATGCAGAATGCTTAAAGGTAGATGATGTTCTGCTCTTAATACAGGTTACATTTTGGTAGGCATCACTGGCAGCCAACCAAAGTGCTAGTGAAAAATTGGGCCAGTGCTGTCAGCCTGCGAAAACTGATCCAGGACTCTGCAGAATTCCTGTGAGCAAACTTCAATGTCTTGCGTGACATTGGTGGTACTTTTCTGCATTCTATGGGACATGTTTTGTACCAAGCTTTACAAAAGCAGTTGATTCATCCAGTACTACCTTTGCTAAGGCAATGTGGGTTTGATGAGAGGTTGTACCCATGGTTAATTTTGCTGGGGAAATGCAGTGTTATAAAGTAGCATTTTCTGTGGCATTCAGTCCATTTACCCTTTCACTCTTAGTCTTACTAAATCAGATTTTGGCAAAGAGCATTTTGCTTAATTCCATTTACTTCTAAAAGTATGAGTTCTGCAATTAATTTTCTTCTTTCTATTGTCTCAGAAATGTTGGTCAACAGGGAGAATAATTACCCTTCTGGACTAGATTTCTAGTGTACACTGGGGTTCTGCATCGCATTGTGTTGCCAACTGACTCCCAGGCATGGGTTGTATTAGAAAGGAAATGGAATCCAAAGGCATGCCATTTGGAAACTCACATTTTCTCACTTACGCATTTACACAATCACAAATATACACGTGCTTTCACCACTGCCAATGCACTCACACATATATTCACACTCTCTCATGGACACTATCACTCGCAGGCTCGGGCATACACTCATAAAACCATACTTGTGTTCCCAGCACTGTTAGCACTAACTCTGTTCTCACCATTCTCCCCACACCACGCCAGCACAAGCTAATTGTTGCACAGTATTTCTTCCTAGGTGTCCTGGGTTTCCTATTCATGGGCTACAAGGTGCTCAGCATTCTTGGAAATGATAGATGTGACATCCCTTCAGAGCCTGCAGCATAAATCTTCATCAGACCTAACACTCGCCACACCTCCCATGCCGTAGAAAACACAATCCAGAAATGAATAAATGAAACTTTTCCTTGTGTCCTCCTTTCTGCCAACTCTGTGGCTAAATCCCCATTCACTTGGTGACTAGGACCCCTGGGCTGCAGAAATCTGTTTCTCCCCTATCCAAAATGCTACTGCCCCTTTGGCAGATGGTCACCTGCTTCCTTGCAGGACACTGCAGGAATGACCCCAACTCCCTCTCGTGACTGCCTGACCGCTCTTGAGTCTGGGTAGAGTCCCCAGTGGGTCTCATCACTGCTTATCATGGAAGCTGGGATGCGTTTGGAGCATTCCTCTTTTCTGGTTTCATACTAGGGTTCAAATTTATGCCATTTATGACAACTCTTAGTATTTAGCTGCCCATTTTTGCAACTCCATTTTCACCTCCCAAAAGAAGCAGTAAGAGGAGAGCACTCAGAGTGGACAGAAGGGTTTGTTCCCTCCATCTGTTTCAGTGTGATCTCCATGATATCCACTGCTTTAGGAGAAGATTCTCCTGCATCGCTTCTCCCTTAGCTGGGTCCTGTGCTGTGTGACTCAGACCCCGCAGGTTTGAGCTGATCCTAAACACAGGGCTCTCTCGCTCAGAGCAACTAACTCGGAACAGCGGGTTGAATTTGTTGACACATCTCAGAAAGATCTCACTGATTAATGTGCTGAATCTCAAACACGGGCTAAGAGCATGAAATCCCTAACAGGGGTTTAGATCAGAGATAACGTAATAATACACAGAACTCTTGGAAACATTTTCAAACCATGTAATGTCTATATTCTTAGTGTTCCTGACAGTGCTAATGGAACCAGCTAGTTGACAAGATCTCTTCTGTATTCAATTCCCTGACTGCTTTTAAACCCCTTTTCATATGCCCAGGATTCTTCCAGCATCATTTAAATATTCCATGCCTATAGGAACCAGGGTCTCAAGCTTAAAGAGGCCCTGTCACTTCCAAGTTCTCTGTGGCCAAGGAGGTGCAGTGCAGCTTGAAAGGCAATGTAAAGGATGAGCTCTTCAAAGTGGCAGCAAGGTCTCTGTTTTACTGGTGGAAGGAATGTGGGCAAAGGGGAGGATGTGCATGTTGCTTCCCAGGCTTTTATGTTCTGCTTCTCAGCAGTGTGAGGAGGAGGAAGATGAAATTGCTGTTTGAATGTTCAGGGCAGGTTAGGGAATTCTTACCACTTTTCCTCATCCTGCACGGACAGACAGGCTTTTGTGTTCTGCTTCTCAGCAGTGTGAGAAGGAGGAAGATGAAATTTCTGTTTGAATGTTCAGGGCAGGTTATTACTACTTTTCCTCATCCTGCACGGACAGACATACTAGAGAGAAGCCAGTCAAGTGATGCATTAAACAGCTCCATTTCCCCCTGGCAAAGCCTTACATGGTGCATCACCTATGCCTTAATCCTTTGAAAATGCTGGGTCCCTTTTTCCTATTCATACGGCTTTAGCTGCACAGGTCTTAGTGCATGGAGCTGCTGAAGAGTTTCTGAGCTCCTCGGATAGAAAGAGAGGAAAAGTTTTAACTTGTGCTGCTTATCTGGCCTGTGTTTTGGGCAGCGTTTGCAAAGGGAATAGAGAAAGAGGAGGTAAGGCCCTGCCTTTTCCCACCAAGGCCACATGTGTCCGTGCCATCCTGTTTACTCTCTCAAGGACCCCTGGGAGGCAGCCCTGGGATTTCATGCTGAAGCAGTCAGGAATATTTTCTCTGTGTTGTGAGGCAGCAAGGGGGAAGGTTCCCGAACCCCCCTCCGAGTTCTGGCACTGATGCAATTAAATGTGCTGGAAAAGGGCCCTTCCCAGCAAGGGCCGTGCATGTACTCACAACAGCATGTGCTCCAGGGAGGAGTTAGGTCCACATCCAAACCTCACACACAGCTGGCTGCAGAGCCCACTTCACCTTCACCTGACTCCTGTGTGGGTCTTGACTCACCCCCACTCATGCCCTGATTTTATCTGCTTCCTGTTTGCTTGTTTCTTGTCTTTGGCCTGATTTCTTCAGTCTGTCCTCCTTTCTTCTGTGGGACAGACCCGTTTGCAGTGAGCTACACGGAAGAAAAGCAAGATTGTTCTTGGAGTAGAGACCCTTAGGAAGAGCCTCCAGATGGAGACCCCCGCTGGCTCTGGCAGAACCTGAACTTGAGCTGTTCTCACTGAATTGGGATGGTCAAAACTGCAGTGCCCAGGTGCCTGGCTCAAGGCACAATGTACCATCAACAAGTCAGTGAAACAGTGCCATGGCTGCAACCACCTTCCTACTGAGTGGGGTCCAGCACTTGATCCACAAAAAAAGAACACCCAGGGCAGCTGTCACCTCATCATGTGGTACTGCTGCAGTGGTACTAATGAGGGGTTACAGCCCCATCAGTGAGACAAGTCCAAGGGCAGAGCCAGCCTGCAGGTGCCGGTGGTGGTGCTCCTGTTGTCTGCTTATGGTAGGTGCTAGAAGGCCCTGTGTGGTGCAGAGAAGCATCCTTCCAGCAGCCAGGTCATCCTGGCCCCAAACTCTCACCTTCAGGGCAACAAAATTAACTTGTGCCCATAACACTGAGGTAGCTTTGCCTATCAATCAGCTCCGTCCACTCCAGTACATGAAGGGCTTCCTGTTATGCAGAGATCTGTGCTGGGGTCAGCATGTGGCACGGATGAGGAAGGCTGCCAGCACGGACCCCAGTTTAAGCTTCTCCTCATCTTTTCAAAGCACAGATTCTGCCCCAGGCCTTGGCCAATCTGCTGTGCTGGCCCCGCTGCTGTAGCTGTCAGGAAGGCATCTCCTGTGAGCTGGTGCCACAGGCTCTGCCAGTTCCACGGAACACTTCACCCTGCCAACAACATCCTCTGCATTATGTCCCGCTCAAGTAGGTGCCTGCAGGGTAGGCCCAGTGCTGCTTCATCCACCAGACAGGACAGGATCGGCCCCCAGTGTCCCACTGAGTGCGCCCGGTCGCTGTGCCTCAGCCTGCCGCCCCACTGCGAGGACGGAGACAACAGCACGGGGTTTTGAGGACTCGCAGAGCCACCTTGTGAATAGTTTGGATGTACTTGGAGCAGGTGTGTAACACCACGACTATCTTGGGTCTGCCAGAAGAAAATCAGCTCACAAAATCTGAGGCTGCGCTATCTAATCGTGGGCTTGCTAACTAGCCTTTTGTGGCCTCTCAGCTCTATTTCCACGTCCTGCAAGCTCACTGCCACCTTCCATGGTAGAACCTCTGGTTTATGCCAGAACTCAAGGTGAGCTCCAGTTTATTTAACAAACTCTGATACTCAGTTTGCCTTCTAAGATAATTAGTTTCCTGTGTTATTGCCAAACCGCATGGAGGTTTAATTTTTTTCCAGGCTTTTGGGGACTGCAGAGAATGTAAACTAAAATGTTAAGACCCAGAAGCCTTGTTATTTTCTCTGAATAGACTAGTAAATAAATAAATATTAAATAAATAAACCTTGATAGTGTTCCAGCTCTCCACTGTGTGGGTTAAGGTGCATGTGTTTGGAGACGTTTTATTCAGTGCTCATTCAGTAGCCTTCCGTGCATTGAAAACAGGAGTTCTCTCAGGAATTATCCCATACCAGGGCTTTGTTCCTAGTTCTGGGTAGGGAAAGGGGATGTGCAGATGGGACTGTAATGGGGAGCAAAAACACAAAGCCGAACCCACAGGGGAGCTCAGCAACCCCTCGTATCCTCCACCCTGAGAAAAGAGCAGTCGGGAGCCTGCTGATGTGAGCCGAGGGAAACCAGGACGTGTTTGTTATACATTAGTGCAGGGTAGTGACAGCTTCTCTCCTATGGAGGAGCTCTTAACCCCCCCGTTCCTGGTGGGACTCAGCAAGTCTCCTCGCACACGCACTTGGCAAGGGGAAGCTCGGAGACCCCACAGCCGGGAACCAGGCTGTTCTCACCAGCTTCTGCCAATGTGCCCTTGTTCAAGAGTGAAGAGTTTGAACAAATATCTTTCGACTTGGCTATTCGTTAGCATTCACATTGTGCAACTGATAGTTTAAATCATCTACTATTGTTTCTGTTCCCTAACTGAGTGGCTTTTAAACAGGAGACCCAAAAATACACGCTTGTAAGAAATATCAGATGGATATTCACTCGGGATGAGGTTCACATGCTTCTGCCTTGCGAACATTAGCCCCAGCGTGGAGCAGCTGTGCACATGCCCATCAGCAACACCAGCGCTCCCAGAAATCCCAGCAAGCTGAATGTCAGGCAAAGCTGTATGCAGATCTTGGCAAAGCTCCTGTTCTTTAGTATTTCAAGGCTGCAGGGTGTACTGAGTGCTTTGAGCATGGGAAAAGTTTGGGAAGTGTTGTGGAGTGAGCTATTCTCCAAAGTTTGACCTTGTTACTTGTGAGCTTTCTGATCTCTTCTGCGTGCCTTGCAAAGGAGAAAGTGCCACTTTGGGTCCTTGTTGTGAGATATGTCCTGGACAACTTCTACTGTGACAACACACATCAATGTCCTAATTTCAAATTGTCCAAATCCTTTGACACTGCCCCTATCCCAGCCTCTGCACCTCCTTTCTCCAGGCTGCCACAAGCAGATGGAAGCTGCTGATGCAGGATAGCATCCTTGTTCATAACTGTTCTTGTTTGGCAAGTAAGATCCGTGGCTAACAGCCCACACTCAAGTTTCGTGTACACCATAGGCCTCTCTCTCTTCACATGCATGTTCTGCATCCCCAAAGACCATTGCTCAGCTAGGCAGCAGGCATGAGCATCAGGCAAGTAGGACATGCTGCCTTTGCTTGGACTGGCTATAGGAGCAATCCCAGATGAAAAGTGATTTTGTGCACCTATCACTTCCCACTTTGCCCATTGCCAGGAGAGAGCAAAAAGGGTGGAGAAGGATGGCGAAATCACAGCCTGCACAACCAAGTATGTGCCAAGACCCTGCTCTTCCTGCTAGCTCAACACCCCCATTGAAAATGTCTCAACTGGCCTCACCACAGAGGCTTTCTGGAAACAGCAGTTGATACCTGTTGCAGCTCCCTGAGTCATTGCAGGGAAAACAGAGAGGCAGACATTGCTGTACAGTCTCAGAAGGATGATAGATCCTGCTGTTTGTGCAGGAAGGGGAGTTGCCTGGCTGGTAGATACTAGTGTGCAACTGGAGCAAACGTGATGCAGAGCTGCTCTGCAATGACAGGTTCTCCATGCACATGGCTGGAAAGCAGTGAAAGGGTTCAGACCTGCTGGCTTTCCAAGGAAATGCTGTGCGAGTTCCTGGGAACTGCTGCGTAACCTCTTCAAGGCACTGGAGGGGCCTCCTTCAGTGGTGGAGCGGTGGCTGTCAGGTTGCCAGGAAATGCAAAGATGGGGACTGATACCATCTGGAAAGGAAACCATAAGCAGCTCAGCCAGGACATCTAAGCACAAGAAACATTTCAGGAGCTTGATAGATGAGGATAGGAGTCCTGATCACAGAGGGTTGTCATTGCTGGGGGAGATCTCCTAAATCAGAAGCGTTTTGACTTTGAGGTGTGTTCAGGCCAAAGAGGAGGGCTCTGTGTGAGAAGCTGCCAGAGGGGAAGCCAGGTAAGCACAGCGAGATCACCCTGGAGCCTGTGAGTTAGATGGTTCAACAGCTCAGATCACATCGCTCACCTGCTGCCCAGGAATTAATAATATTTCTACAAGTAGAGTTTCAGATCCTCCTGCTTCCCACTATGGATCCCAAACACTTCTGTGTAAGCAGCTCAGTTCTTAGGGACTAGCCAGGTTAGGGCAGCAGACTCTGCTGCCTGAGCATCACTGCTTTATCTGTGCAGGCTTTCTGCTCTCCCGTGGCCTGCCAGTTATCCTCCAGCACCTGTGTCACTCGACAGGAACCTGGCCTTCCTTGACAAGGTCACCTTCCAAAGAGGAGAAATGTTTGGCAGCTGTAATCCCTTATTATCCTCTCCACTGATCGTATTGAAACCAGGTCACGTGTGGTGCCTTGGCACTAGCTGGCAGTCAAACATCTGGCCGTAGTGACTTTTGACTCAGTCACCTGCCATGGTTTATTCTCCAGTCTTGCCCAAGGGCTTGGCTCACATTTAGCCAAACCCAACAGTCTCAGCTGTCCACAAGGCTTCCTGAATTATAAACTGAGGGAGAGCACATGCAGATCTCTGCCTTTCCTGTGGAGGAGCAGGTCATCAGCTGCATCTCCCAGGGCTGTTGAGATGCTGCCGAGGAAAATTCCTCTTTCAGTGGAGCAGTAGGAGCAGGCGGGTCTGGGCTGTCTCTCTGTCAGTGTGGGATGTCCCAAGCAGCTGTGCTGTGCAGACAGTGCAAATGGGAAAACAAATCAGCAAGGCAGGCTGGAAAAGCAGCTCTTTGTGACAAGCTGAGTCACTGTTCTGCTTTCGCTTTGAGCTGTGGCCATTAGGATTCCTACTGCTGGTTCCCATACCCTTTACACTGCCCAGGGGATCCCTGCCTTGCAAAGTATGTCTGATGTTTTGTTCTGCATATCTGTCCTCATTACCTGCAGTCTGTTCCCCATCCAATAGTTTTGTGAGGGACAGAGGACTCTATGAACAGGACTGTAGGACCTAAAGGAAAAGACCATACTGCAGAGTAAGCGGACAGCATCTTTGCATCAAAGTGTTCACAGGCAGAAGCATTTCTGCCTATTTTCTCTGAAGAGGGAATCTTATTTCAATGTTTATTAGCTGCACCCAAACCAACATCCCAAGGAAAACATTTAGTGCTAAACTCCCAATGATAAGGCTGGTTCTGGCCTGGTAGATGGGTTAATTCCTGAATCTCTTGTATTATGTGCTGGGAGTAGAGGTTTATATTCTGCTAACATAATGCTGGAGTTAATAAAACTTACAGAGAGAAGGCAGGATAAGGCTCAAGGTAGGGTGAGGCTCAAGGCAGGATGAGGCTCAGAGTCCACAACCCTGAGCCCAACTATTTTTGAAGGACCTGTCCTTTGCCCAAATGTTTCCTGTTGCAAGTGTAGGTCGTTCCCCTGATTAAATCTGCCTGGTTGTGACTAACTCTTCTGGGGATTAGGCATGAGAGATATTTCCATGGTCTGCTCTCTCCGGTGCTCATGACCCTTAAAGACAGTCCAGACCCTCCATGGTGCCCATCTCTGTGATGGCATTGAGAGCAGATAGCAGTTGTGGGTATCAGGGAAAAGCATATATTTGTGATATTAGAAATAGTTTCAAAAATACAGACAAATTAAAGCCATGATTCAGGCTTATAATAAGAAATGCATTCCACAGCTGCCACTGTGTCTTAGCGTGCTTGGGAAGCTGGCAACTTGGCCTCCCGCTTCCAGGGCTGGTTTTGTCCGGAGGGCCGTGTCAGCTACGTCTTTGCTGTGCCTGTTGTCTGAGATGTCCAACCCCATTCCCAGGGCAAAAGACAGTGGGAAGGACATGAAGTAGAGAGTTCTGGGTAAGTGTGTCCATCCTCATCCAAGCTTTAATGCATACTCCTGCTTTATCCTCTTTCATAAAGACTCCTTTTTCTCTAATCACAACACCATGGTCTGGGAATGAAGTTAGTCCCTTTCTGCTTCCTGCATATCTGCTGGAACCTCATTTATTTTACACTCTTGGCCAAGATGGGCAAGATTCATCTGCAGTGTATTATATGTGGGCACAACATAGCCTGTTATGTTCCCTTAAAAAGCCTGTGGCTGGCAGCAGGAAAGAAGAGCACTTGTTTGCCATGTCCTGGATGGCTGGATTCATATAGAGGGAGGGCAGAGTGCCCTCCTGGGAGAGCCAGGGGAATGACACCTAAGGCTGGAGAGCAGAGATGCATGTGCAGACAGCAGAGATCCTTATGGGGGATCCAGAGCATCACAGATATGGTGACATGGTGGATACTGTAGTAATGGTGAAGACACTCAAAGAAACTTGTTGAGAGGCACAACTCTTCCAGGTTAGAACGGCTTGTCTCCTCCACCAACCTATCCTCCCAACCTATCCTCCCATACCTCAGATAGGTTTGCCTTTTAGAGATGTTGGGAGACATTAATGAGACTAATTGATGGCAATTGTATATAATTCTCTTGGCCAATAGATTTCTTCTGGAAAAAAAAAGACAATTCCTTTCTAGAAAACACTATAATTAAGCACATTCTGCTCTAATGAGGTATGAACAGTCTGCACAGTAAAAGTAAGGTTTCACTTGTGAAAATGGCTTTGTTTGCTTACAGCACAAACCAACGCAACACAATGATGAGACTCTGCCAGTTCCATTGGCAGCGCCTGCCGCTTTTCCTTGGCTCTGTGCACCATCCAGAGCAGGAGGAGCATGTTTGCTTGTGTGAAGCTTTTTAGCATCCAGTTTAAGGATTGTTTCTTTTCTTCCTGATTCTTCCCCCAAGAGATTCACTTATCACATTCTTTAGGTGACTTATTTTTTATCACTTGCACCTTTGAATGTACACATTCTCAGGTCAGAGTTAGTAATAAGTAAAACTATTCCTTCCATAACAGAAACTCATTCTTGTCAAGATTCCCATCTATAAATATCTCTGAAAAGGACAAGAAAGTTTAGCTTGGCATGAAAATGTGGGTACCATAAGGAATGCCAATTTTCAGAGTTACCAGAACGGACTCTGCTATTGTTGCATACCATGGGTACATACATCCTGCCCAAAATACACGCCTCTCTTGTGCCTCACTGTGCACCGTGACTTATAAATTGGCCATGGCTGGTAAGAAAAAAGTCTGTGGAAAGTTGCATGATTCTTCAGCCTGAGTGGCTCGGCCACAGCGCGCAAATTCCAGGAAAAAAAAAAAGAAAAAATTAAAGAAAGAAAGAAAAAGAAAAAAGAGAAAAAACATTAAAAATATTTACAATGAGCTGACAAGAATATTAAGTATCTGGATGTGAACTATGCAGATCCATGATAGGGACACCCCCATCCAGTGGAATTTAGCATCTAAGTAAACCCTAGGTGACAGGAGAAATGGGCCAAAAGTTGACTTGCTGGAAAGGGACTTCCCTGAGTTAGCGGGTCACAAAAGCGGGTTCCCTGAGCTTGGTTGCCAACCATCTCTCTGTCTCCTAACCAACCATACCCTACGTTCTTTGAACTCCTTTGCTCATAGGTTCTTTGCTCGGCAGTCAGCATTTCAGGATAGGATTAGCTTGGAAGTGTTCTTCTTCTTTTTAGTAACATAACTTCCACACATACGCATATCTCCCAAGCCAGGAGCCCTTTCAGGACAATGCTAAGCAGTTCACCCACATTTTTTTCTTCTCAAACAGGTTGTGGCTTTGCCCAAGCCACTGTAATGTGCTTCTGTCTCAAGCATGGCTTGGGGATCAGAAAGCAGAATGCCAGGGACCTTCTCATCTCCTGCAGCCTAGGCAATAGATTGGTGCCTGTGATGGGAGAAGAATCCCTGCTTCCCGTTATCAGTGAGGACTGTCTCTGAAAGGACCACGTCTGCAGTGGCTGCTGGGCCTGGTGATAGCGAGGTCCTTAGGTCAGACAATTTCTGAGTAAAGCCCTCTATCTCCATTCAAAACCCTTTCCCATTCCGTGCTTTAAAATAATGCCTAGAAAGCCTGAGCAGTCCGGGCCAGAGACACATTTGGCTAATCTCTGTCTGTGGCTGGCTGCTAAAAGCGCGGCTGACACCTGTCAAATTGATAGCAGAGGTAGGTTTCCAGAGAGGTTTCCTCCGAGGTTCATGGCAAGCATAAACCAGTGTCCCTTAGTCCTTATCTCCCAGCTACTCTGAGAGGAACCTGAGGTGTGTGAAGGCAGCGTTATCTTAGCAAGTGACAAAATGTCTTGAATGAATAAGCTACTGGGGTGGGAAGGTCCAGGACACATTTCTGCATCGTGGAAGGCCGGGCATTTTGAAGCCTCACAGCTCCCCGCTGTGCAGGGAGGAGTGCACGGAGCGATACCCTGTGATGTTCCCTTCCAGCACAACCGGGGCCTTCCTCACATCCCACGGAGCACAGCGGGGCTGGCTCTGCATCGCCAGCATCCACCAGGCCCTCCCACGCAGCCTCCAGGGTAGACATCTGAATCGTTGATAAAATTCAGCATGTCTAATGTCCACAGTGATGAGGAGATGTCTCTCCATCTGGACCTAGGTAAGGACAGGGTGACTGTCTTGTCTCAAGCAGGTCCTTTGGGACCATGGTCAAGCTGTTATAAAGATGTCGGTCATCCAGGATGGTGAGATCACTTGGAACATCAGTCACTTGCAGCTTGTCCTTCCATACTCACTCCACAATGTCCACCCTGGGTGGGCACCTCCAATGCAACATCGCTCTGGATGTCATCTCCATTCAGGCCAAAACTACTGTTTGCCCCCTCTTTCCTAAGCCCTAAAATCCACCAGACATGCCCTCTGCAGAGCAGCACCTCTACCACACAATGTAGAGCAGAGATCTGCGAATTTGCCACCTCCTTGCCAGGTTCTACACTCCAGGAGTGACTAACAACAACCTACAGAACAAGCCACCTACGACAAACAGCAGTGCCTTACCAGAGCAGTGATTTTCCTCTTTTAGCTCTCTTTGCAGCTGCTTCTCTTTCTCCTGCACTAGGGAAACTTGTGACCGGAGACCGAGGGTCAGGGCGGCACTCTGAGGAGCAGGCAGTCCTAACGTGTCCTGATTATGTCACTGGAAGCCAGAAAGAAAACCAGGTTTTTTACATTTTTTCCCCAAATGTCATTTCCATTAGGTCGTCTGTTTCAGCCAATTTAAGCTCTCAACAGAATTCCCACCAAATTTTATATCCACTATTTTAGGGAAGGGTTTAAAAAAGTGAGTTTGACTAATTTTAAACTCAATTTTCCCAAGAGACACTTAACAAAACATACAATGTCTAAAAACCTTTGCTGTTTCAAAGAGTTCAAAATAACATTCCAAAAGGGATCTTTAGAAAAATGTTCCTGCACCGGTCCTGTTCCCTCTGCTGGGCTGGGTCGCCTCCCTTTAATACAGCACATTTGTTTTTCATTTAGTTATCAAACCTACATTAAAATAAAGTCTCAGAGTAAACGAAATCAAACTAACCTGCATCTTTTCATTTTCAGAATATTTAAAGCATATTAAGGGAGCAGAGGCTGGCTATTTTTCATTTTCAACAAGGGCAGGTATTGCAGCTCCCAGACTCACCCTTCTGAGCCAGGAGCATTGCCAGTCACTCCTTTGGTGTTCCTCCCCTGGCAGAGGCCCCATGCCACTGTGCTTTGCATGACAGTGTCCAGGAAATATGTTTTAGGGCTGTCCTTGTTGTCCCTCCTTGGGTATGAATGCACCCCTGCCGCCACATTCAGGGAAGAAAATCTCATCTTTACACTAATCCAAGGATTCTGTGAAGCTCCCTCAATAGCTTTTGTCTGAGGAAACTGGGCAGATTCAGAGTTTCATTAAAAGGGACTAGGAAGGAGGTATTTAAATCACCGCTCAGCAGTCTAATGAAATTACCTGTGCTCACAAGGAAAAGTCACCAAATTGCTTTCAGAATCCTCTTCCTTGGAGAAATACTAAAACCCTTTCCTTACTTGACAAAAACAGTTTTTTCTTTTTTTTTTTTTCTTTTTTTTTTTGTATTTCAATTTGCAGTTTTTAACATGCTCGCTCCACAGCTACGTCTCTGTCACTGCTTCTTGTAGATTATCTGGGAGCAAACGGGCAGCAGATATTAGGATTAGGGTGGATGGTCTCCAGCTCACTGACAGTTTCCTTGTTCCAGGGCACAAGGCTTGAAACTCAGAGTCAGAACTGCACGAATGATCTGAGCAGTTCACACTGCTCAGAACACACTCCTGTCTCCTGTTTGCTGCAGTGTACTCTAGAGGCGACTTTCTGATGTGCATTTTCTCAGAAGCAAATGTTATCTCTAGAAAAACTCATCACCCAGTACTTGAGGACTTCCATTTGCGAGTTTTTTGTTCACAGATTCAACTGTGAAAAAGAAAATTTTGCTGGACGTTTGGGGCATAGTTCCTTGTGTATTCTTCAGATGAGGCCAACACCAACATAAGTAATTCTGGTGATAGCAGGCACTTTAAAAACACTATAGATTTGTATTGATTTGCATGGGAGTGATTGTTATTGGCAGTGTTAGATCTTTCAGGAGGAAGTAACTCAATATACTTACTACCCTTTTTTCACTAACAGCAGACTACATTTCCCCCTGTTAACAAGAATATTTAAGATTTACTGAAGCATAATGGGACGTGTCTAGGTCTCAAGCGTACAAACAAAACTATAAATAAACTATAAATACTTAAAAAGGATTTTAAAAGTAACTTACGTAAATACTCAGCCTAAAATGAACACAGAATCCAGGAACTCTTCCTTGGTCCTCAGTATATTTAATATTTCCAGATGTGCCTGGATGACTAGTTTGGGTTTAAAGGTCTGAAGCTGAGGAATATTAGATCTATTCTTAAAACAGACTAAGTCAGAATACTAGTGCCTCTTAAGTCTTAACTGTGACATTTCCCTGTAAGAGTTCTCTGGCTGTAGTGATGTATGAAGGCTTGTCACATTTTCAGTGTGAACAGAGCCAGCGTGCGTTATTAGGATTAACTCATGCAAAGGGGTTACATTTCAATGCATTTGCCAAGGAGACCTAGGTTCATTAGACAGCCTGACAACATGTTCCTCGTACAAGATGCTCCGTATGAGTTATGGAGTGCCTAAAGTCGATACATGCTCCAAGCAGAACCTCACCTGCCCCTTGATGTATGAGCATGGGGCAGCCTGGCAGAGATGTGGTGGCTGCACAGTACTGCATAGGATGAGAGACGTTCAAGACAGAATTATCCATTTTGGGGAAGCTACATCAGTCTGTATACAGCTTACCATGCCCCATGCTCATTCATTTAAGCCATCCCATTGCCACATGCCACCAATACCACTAATTTTGTCTTCTCTGTGCCAGGCAAACCAAGAGGCACTGCCATTAGAAGTTAACACTTTATACAGGTTGTTATAACCATATCACGCCTCTTTTGTACCACTATTTTTTCCTGTCCCATTTTGCATGCACACAAATCTACTTTTCTCTTATATAAATCACTGCACAGCCCTTCACCTTACCAGGATTTCTTCTGCCCCCACAAGTCTATTCCCGTTATACTTGTCTTTCCATGCTCCCTGGCAATCAACCTTCCTCTTGGGTCTCTCTCACTTCTGGTGGGATTAATCTCATTTCAGTTATCTGAAAGTTAGTATCTAGTCCCAGCTGTCATCTAGGGCTCCTTTTCTGGCCACTCGAAATAAAGTGCTTCCTCCAAGGCCAGTTCGTCCCAGTCTGAGCTCGGGGTGCAAGATAAGTAGAACACATGGCCCTTTGCCACCACCTGCTTCTGTCCCTTGCCTGCACAGGAGACCTAAAACCTTAATTCAGTGTCTAATTTTTAGATAGCCAAACTGTGAAGGATGAATTTGTATCTCACAGAAGAGCAGATTTGATACTTGAAATGAGGCAGGAGGTTTTAAAGACTGAATATGGAGATGCCAAGAGCCCACAGAAAAGACTTCCTTCTGATTCATTTTTCCTCGGAATGATCAGGGAAAGACTTTTTAGAGTAATGTTTAAAATGTTGTTATTTCCAAGAGGCTCTTGTCCATCAACATGATAGCATGAGGTCTGCATAAATGCACAATTTCAGAGCCCTGTCCAAATAACTTTCCTTTTTGTTTACAAGTCAAGAGGAAGCTCATTATTGTCATAATTTTAATGATTTCTTATCATAGAGGTGTGTTCACAAGCAACTTCAGCTAAAGCTCTTAAAGCTTTTAAAGTTTAAAGTATTCTTCTGTCTCTAGCAGTGAGCATATTTATTATTCAGAGGAGACAAGCACATAGCTAAATACCTCAGAGAATGCACCTATCAATGCTTTCTATTCTCGCAATCTTGAAAATGGTAGAAAATAGATAAAAAAGAGCAATAAGTAGATAAATACTAGTAAATAACTCCTACAGCTATCTACTGTAGGAGTGCTAGGAGTCCTACAGACTTTTTGTTATTTGGGTTTTGCTCTCTTGGAAGACATTTTCTGGAAGTTTGCACCCCTCCTGGTTCTGCAGCAAAACAGGGTTATAACAAAGTCTTTGCTCGGGTTATTCATCTCCAAATCTCCGTGCTTTGCAAACCTTGGCACCTCCACATCCCTCCGCATCTGGGAGAACTTTAAAGATTCTGTTTTTTCTCCTCCTTGAGTAGCCTAAATTGGTTGAAGCAGAAGACTTTGGGAGGCTGCTGTAAGTGGGATTAACCACTAGTTCTCCCAGCTTTATGGAAGCAGAGCTCCTATTTCAGATTAAACGGTACCTGTTTCATGTGATGAAGAAAAACTTTTCTGCTGTCCAAGGTGAAAGGCCAATGGGAGGTGATTTTTACAGCAGAGAGGCAGCTGCCATATGAAGGGCTCCAGGGACTCCTGGTATCCTCAGGGAACTCACAGCTCACGTGCCATAAACAGCACAGCAGATGATAAACAGATATGTGTGAGGAAGGGCTCCCTATAGACCCACTGGTTATAGCAGACTCTACAGAGAGTGAGCCAAGGTGCAGGACAGTAGCAGCCTGAAATCTTATAAATAAACAGCACAGGCAGGCTGTAATGAGCAGATTTCTGCTTTTGCCTCTGTCTTTTTCTGCAGTCCAGGACTAGCTGCTCCCGAATGGTGCAGTGTCTGAGAGGGAGGCCCAGGGGTGGTTTCACGGTGTGTAGAGATGCTGTGTACAGATGTTCTCCAAAGGAGACTGGCAGGGCCGGCTCCCCATGGTCCTGCTAGGTGCAGACCTCACTGTGTTTCACAGGCATTTAAA
>NW_010582993.1:40819-51285 GCF_000705375.1 Tinamus guttatus
TCGGACTCCTTGAAGTAACGAGCATGCATTACACCACTCATGCCAGACTGTGTCCTAGCCTGAGACACCTGCCCTAACCACAGCCCTTGTGCTGGCTTAGGGCTGTAGAGTCTCTGAAAACGTGTCTGCCAGGCAGCGGACCTGCCTCGTACCACGCTGCAAAGAGTTAAGCTCTTGCTCTGTTGATATTTCCAAGTGGCTCCAAAAGTCGGCCGAGACGGGGAGCGCCCTGATTGGCTGCGTACCGGTCGGTAGTAATTAGTATCAGATATCAAACTTCTGTCTTTGCTAAGACCCTTTCCGATAGTCGCTGCTCCCTGCTAGACTATGACATCAGCCAGGACACCCAGCTGCTGATAGTAAACTCCACGTGGGAGGAGGCTCCTGTTAGCTGGAAGTTAATTAGTTCAACACAGCACAGGGGGAGCAGTTGGTTTCTGTGGAGGGTCAGTGCTGGATGGGACCAAATCTTTCAAAGCCACTTGCTGCTTCTTGCCAGCCAGCTGTAAAAGCACCCCGAGACTCCCACAGAGCTGGATGAATCCTGAGCACTAGCCGTGGCCAGCTTTCCTCTTTGGAGCACGTTAATGGTTTAAGTGAGGGGCGTCTGGAACTGCTCCCCGAGTCACCATGACACTCCTGGGGTCTGAGCATTCCTTGCTGATTCGGAGCAAGTTCAGATCAGGTAGGGGAAACCTTGAGATTTTTCTTAAAACTTCTCTCTCCGGCAAGCCTTAGTCACAGACTGTTTTGCATTAAATGTTTGGAAGCAGCGTGCGAGTAAAATATTCATGGGGTCGTAGAGCTGTCACAGCTTCGGTCTTGTAGAGGCTATTCTTTGAGCAAAGAAATGAATCTTCCTTCCTCTCTGTTGCTATTTTTCTGATTTTTTATTGTCTTCAGTTTATGTCTGTGGTTTATTTTGGTAAAACTGCAATTCCTGGGTCTTCTGCCCTGGCCCTATTGTAAGGATTTTGGGCAAGAATCCAAAAGGGCATCTTTGAAAAACAACGTACCTAACTCCGTCCGTATATTCCAGGTGCTCTTGTGGGTCTATCTGTGATAATCGCGGTGAAGACGGGCCTGACATTCCCTCTGACATACAGGCAGCTGACTTTGTTCCATTAAGTTGTGACTAATTGGAGAAAAATGAATTTGAAGAAATGCGTCATTTTTAGAAGTAAAAATAACAAATGGAACATGAAAAGTATTTAAAGTGACATCATCAGAGAAATAAAACCAGAGGCACACAATTGATTGCCAGTCTCGGAGGGTTTGCAAGTAAAACATGTCTCAGTCTCGTAAGTTAAGGGAAAGCTCCGGTAAGGGGCTTCTCAGAGGACGTTCAGCGTGAGTGAAGGTGAGTGAAGGTGAACTATGGGACGGTCGCTTCTAAACCAGACCCTCTGCTGGATATTCATGCCTTTATTCACAGGCTGTATTTATAGTAAGTATGCTGTGTTTGTGAGTGGGTATTTTTACTTTTAATTGTTTTAATTAATATAGCATTCTGTAATATTAACAATATTGACAAAAAATGTTCTTGAGGGGCTTTGGCTGACCTCCCCAGGGGTGAGGTTCTCCCTGTGAATATTGTCTGTCCAGATGCTCAGGAAAACCATCTGCATGTGTCATGGGGGACTCTGCAGAACCTGACGGGTAGTGCTGCATGTGTCATAGGGGACTCTGCAGAACCTGACGGGTAGTCACGCTGGAACACGCATCCCTCCTGGCATGTCACCCACGCCGTGTGTGTTTTTTGCCTCCTTGTGCATTGTAGATAATGAGATTGGAGATTTACGATACTGATGGTAGACATGAGTGGTGTTATCAGGATCTCTTAGATAGCTGGGTGGTCAACTTAAACTTTGTTTTCTCAACAAATACAAAATTGGCAGTTGGTTGAAAGCCCAAGAGTGTGTGTGCAAACACGAGTGGTCTTAGTCTGGCTGAATTATACAGAACTTGGGTCCAGGGCTTTGGTGTGGTTTCCATATCGCTCTGATCTTACATTTCATTAGATTAAGTCATTCCTTAGATTTTGTTGGTATATTATCGTACATTACTGTTCATTTGAAGCAAATCTCAGTCTGTAATAATTCCTTCAGCAACTACAAAGCAACACTGCCACCTTTCTGAAGAGAAGAGGATGGGCTGTGTTCTAAAGTCCCTGCATTTTTTTCAAATGAACTAGCATTGTTTTTAAGACTCATTTCTGGTTTATTTGTAAGCTGGCTTTATTATGGAACTAACAGTGGGATCTCAAAACATGTTTTTCAAATGATTCTTCACAAAAAGTAAACTTTGTGGGTTTTACCATCCATAAATCCTTGTGCCTTTCAGCATTTCTAGGGCAGTCAATTTGTGGGGCATTCTTTGGTTCATGACTTATTCCCACAGCTGTGATCCTTCACTATTGGCTGGTGAAAGCCAGGATTGCCATTTGACAGGATTTCTTTGCCTATTTATTATGTTGGACTCAGAGCTGCCAAAATCCCAAATGTGTAGCTGTCCCTTGCTCTACCCATGACTGCAACCATTGCAGGTAATGAGGGTCATGGTCACAGCATAATCCTGGTATCTTAGCCTCTGACGCAGTGGAGGAAAGCAGCATACAAATAAATAATGCTGCCTTCAGTTTGTTCTGGATGTTAGCAATATGGAGAATATAAATGGTCGAAATGGTTATATCTCTTTTACATGAAAGGTCTTTACAGCACAGATGCTCCACTGTTTTCCCTTGTACACACGCAGACCTCAGTAGCTGTCGAGCCCCAGCAGTGATGGAAGGAAGTGCAGAGCTCTGATTTACTGTCCTCCTCCGCGCACTTGGCAGAGGGCTGAATGGCTCACGGAACCCTTGCCCTGCATCTCCCGCTCCTCCTGCATTGCTCAAATGCTCTAACACACTCCTGAACAGGAGCAGTTTACACAGAGCATGGTGCAGCCTGCACGGAGCAGGCAAAGGACAGGCCTTTAGGGATCATGCCATGAAATGCAAAGCCTGGGGGAAACTGTTTTATTGTGATGTGCTGGTGCTTTGGGAATGCGGGCAGGCCTGCGAGTTTGCTCCCCCAGGTACAGGAAGCTGTGACTTACGGTGAGCTTGAATCCTTTTTGAAGGGTTTCAGGTCAATCTTGCTAGAGCTGAGGCAGATCTTAGTAACTAAACTTCTGCTGCCTCTCCATGGTCTGCGTATACTTAGCAGTGGAAATAGCTATTCCAGTGCTAATGGATGCTAGAAACAAATCTCATATTTGAGGCTTCCCCATCCCAGGACCCCTTTAACCTCTGTGGCACACCACATCCAGAAGGTAACGATTAGAAGATGATGGCCAGTAAGTGTCTCTCCTAGAGTGGTTTGAGGGTCAGCTTTATAGCCTCTTGTTTCCATGTGGTTGCATCAGTAGCAAGAGAACGAACGAGTTTGCACAGATAACACTGAGCTGGTAGAGTTGGTGACTTTTTCACACAGTGCCCAATAATCTGTCCTTGAGTTCCTCAGTATTTTCTCCCACTCTTTCTAGTGGTTTGCAGCAAGGGAGCCAGCACAGCTGCGTGGTGGGTAGAGGCAGCAGCTACCCCAGCGCAGGGCACCAGGAGCCACTCCAACACCAACATGTTGCAGGCCTCCAGGTTTCCCCTCCCCTTCCTCGAGGATTTGTGTGTGTGTTTATTTTGACTATTTTGTAAAAGATAAATATACTGATTTGAGGTCATCCTGACAAATTTTTGCAGGAATGATGGTTCTTCAAGCCTGCCATGCTATCCCATGTGCTGCAACTATCAATGGGATTGCACTAAATCAAATAGGACACCTACGGGCTGTTCCAGAAACATATTTAACTCTTCCCAGAGATGATTATTTATGTGAAATGGTCTTCTGCTTTGAATACAAACCAATTGTGCTCAAGCAGCGGAGAAGCGTTGTCATCAGACAGAGGAAACAAAGCTGGCAAATGCAGACTTAACCTTAACTCTGACCTTTTCTGCCCAGACAATATGGAGAGTTTACAAGACCTACATCTGTACTGCATCAGTGGTAGTTCAGAAGTGAAAATTTAACACTCTAAATATGGCTCTGCATGGTTTGGCACATGGTAGTATCCAGGCCTAATGGTGGACACATGTATGTGAATTTGCAGAGAAGACTTGTCTGACTCTGTGGAGGAGAGGATTCAAGCCTCTGTGCAGGGCTTGAATGAAGCTGGCTGAGTTGGGAGAGAAATTTATTATGTCTGCCTCTGGTGGAAAGGTGCCACCCTTGAAGGAGAGAGTGATTTGGACAAAAGTCAGCAAGTCATTAAAAGCCAAAGAGAGCAGGTCTTGGTGGAGCATTAGACTGGACATGCAGGGGCATATTGCTGGAATCTTTTATTTTTTTTAATTTTCCTGGTGTCTAAAGAAAATGCGTGTGCCTTTTTTTTTTTTCCTTACAGATCACAAATTCATACAGTTTGCAATCAGTGTGTGCATTTCCAGCCATGGCCTGTACTTAATTGATGGCATTGTTGCCTGGTTTTCATGAAGTTTTTCCAAAACACTGACTTGATGGACATCAGTTTGTATTAGGTTCATGATGCTGGAAAAACAGAACCAAAGTGTTTCGCTGAAAAAATGTATTTTCTCTGTCAGTGGGTGGGCATTATAGCACAGAGTGAACCATATCTCAGTGTGCATAAGGAAAAGGATGTTTGGCCTGCTGACGTATCAGTGCTGAAGGGATTACTCCTACAAGGTTGGTGACAGCATATTCTAAGGAATATGGAGACTTTGGGATACCAAGTTAAAATGGACAGAGCCTTCAGAGGGGTTTCACCACCCGATTGCTCTTTAAAGGAGATTTGTGCTCATTCAGTAGTCTGGCACCTTGCCCTGCACCCAGGTTTCAGTGCTAGCAACCAGGGCAAGGGCTCCCTGCGCTGTGAACCTGAGAGGTTTAGAGACATGGCTGTAGAGACCCATTCTCACCAGCGTGGGTGGGTTTTTCAGAGCTGTGATGTTTGGCCTCCTGAGTAGCGCACAACTCGAAGCCCATCTGCTTGAGAGAAGGTAAAACTCTTCTTCCCCTGGAGCGCCAAGTGCCATGTGCAGCGTTAAGCTGGTGTGGTTCAGCCCATGTTCCAAGGCAACGTCCTGCCAGGAGAGGACTGACCACGGCTTTCTGTGACTGTCCAGGCTGTGTGGCTGCTGCCCCACATTTGCACCAGGGCTGTGACTGGCTGAGTGTCATCTCTGCTTGCATGGGCCCCACACAGACCAAATGTTGTGTGATGATCCGTTTGGGCCTGGAGATGTCATGCTGAGAGAAATCCCTTGGCGATGCCTGACTATTGGCAGAGCAGATAGGCCTGTAGCTGGAGGGGATCAGGAAAGAACATGGTCAAGGTGCTTTTAGCTCCAGAAAAGCAGGCTACTTGTGATGGTTGTGACACCGAAGATACCGGCAGGCCAGTTACCTAGCACAGGGGTTCTCATGCCCACTTGTCAGGGAGCTTGGTGCCAGTCTGTTGCTTGGTCAGGAGGGAGCGCTGGCTGATCAGTGCTGCTGAAAGTCCTGCTTCTGAGGCAATTGTGAGAAACAGCAACAGGCCTGAGAAGGCCATAAGCAACATCACTGCACCCTGGAGTTAGGTTAATCCTGCTCCTGCCTTGCCTGGACCTTGCAGCAGCCAGGGGGTCTCCAATGCATCCTGCTCTGGGAAGCTTCTGTCCTGCAGGCCTGAGACACCAGCTGTAAAGAGTCTCAAAGCAGGAGGCACTGCTGTCTTTCAAGGGGGCCTGTATTCAAAATGGGGTTATTTTCTGCCAGGCAATGTTCAAACAAGGCAAGTCACCACAGTGCTCTGAAATGCCCGGTGACAAAAGGCAAACATGTGCTTAATGTTTGCTCAGCTGTTGTCTGACATGCAGTAAAGCTGATCTGGCTGCTGAAAACGGGAATCCCTCCTCCCCATCATCCCATTCCCAACTTATTTCCATCTCCCCAGCCCAGGAGTTCTGTTGAACTTGCAGAGCATTTCCCATCTTGTTTACTACTTAGTTGCACTTATACTCTTAATATTCCAGTCCTGGGGCAAAGGAAGGGAGAGAATGAGCTCTTGCGGTGGTAGGCAGAAAAGACTGTGACCTGATGCTGCTTTTTTCATTCGTAGTGTCAGCTTCAGTTGTTGGTCAAATCATTGACTTCTCTTAATAGCAGAGAGTCCCTCTGCAGGGTTTGTTTCTAGAGGCTGTGTTGCTAAAAGGGGTTTGAGGCTAGCACAGAAGAGAAGGATACCTCTAATAGAGAAAGATCCTAAGCAGGATCAACTGGAACAACTATGACATGCCTTGCATCACCTAGGAAGTGATTTCTCAGAAGTATAGGCCTGAGTAGAGTCTCTGAGAATACGGCTGTTTCTCAGCTGTGGACTGCAGGGCCAGAACAGCTCTACACAAGGGTGGCCCATTTGTGTAACTGCTCCTTGAGCTGGGCTGTTTCTGGCAGAGGGGTTGCGCTAGATGGTGTCTAGAGGTCACTTCCAACCTCAGCCATTCTCTGGTTCTGTGATTCTGGCCAGCAAGTTGGTGTAGACAACAGCAGGGACACTGTGGGCTGTGGGAACAAGATTGTCTCCCCATCGTTGCTCTTTGTAACATAAATGTTCCTCTGAAGTTTTTGTAAAGAAGTTTCCTGGAAAATTAAGAGTATTCATTCTTTGAGTCATAGACAGGGTTCAGCACTCAGGCCTCCAGATGCGTAATGTGGGAGAGAGGACAGGAATGGAGCTGGGGTCAGATATAGCTTCAACAGATTTCAAGCCCTCATAAAGCAGCTAAATGGTAGTCGTTTGGATAGGGCCAAGGGCTCTTCTACCCCTGCATTTCAGGACTGCTGGTTGTGAGCAAAAGATGGAAGCTCTGAACAGTGTCTGCCAAGCTGTGAGCTACAGAATTGGCTTGAAGGCTGCTGACAGTAGTGATCGCTTTATTTCCTGCAGGGATGACCACTGTTATTAGCTTCTCTGATACCGTCCATGGCTGTGCTTCTTCAGATGGTTTATGACAGGATTTGGAGTCCATAGAGTTGGTAGCTGAGAGGTGAGGGGCACATCTTGCTGCAGATCTGGCTGAATGACCAGCAACTGGAATCACTGTTCCATCAAGTTTTGGTAACTGCTGGGAATGGCTAGCATCTGCATGTGCATCTCCTAGCATTTTCTGTCAGACAAGGCTAGATGGACCTTTTTTCCTTGCTCCAGCAAAATGTCCTATTGCTTCAGAACGGGGAAGGAAGTTCGTAAATTCAGCAATGCCAATTACAAATGACATATCGGGAAGTCGCATGAACTGCACGGAGCAGTCAGGCCAAAGCCACTCAACTGTAGAAGAGCCAGCCCTTACCTGCAAAAACGTTCTGTCAGTGGTGGTTCAGAGACTTTGTGAGTATAAAAAACAATTTGGAGACATTTTCTCACCACATGAAATTATCGTTGAATAAAACCTGGAAGAGGCCCCTTGTGTGGTGGGTTTTCCAGCAGTCCTTAGTGTAGGAGATGGAGCATGGGCCAGCTGCAGGCGGGCAGGCCCGTCTGGATTGGGCACAGTTTGCTATAAAGCAGCAGGAGCTGGAACATCCAGGTCGCTGAGTGCAGCTTCTGGCTCTGGGTAGCAGAGAGGTCTGGCAGTGGAATCTGTCTGTTCTCAGCACCCTTCACATCAAACCCGTGGCTGAATCTTACAGCCACCTCGCTGGCGTTCCGGATGACCCTCCAAGTTGTGCCTCTGGGGAAATGGAAACACCTTTTCCACTAAATGGACCTACCTGACAGCTACTGCAGCCTGAGGCTGGTAAATAAAGACATGACTACCAGGAAGAGCTGTGAAATAGGCAGGAGTAGCATTAAAGAGCAGAGGAAGTAGTATTTGAACCTGGGATCCTCTGATTGCTAGCATCCCCTACGCTCACGTGGATGAGACGCGTCACTTGGCCTGGCTGTACAGAAGTCTAATAGGACAGCCTGCAGCTAATAGGACAGAATGCCGTGCAAGTCTGAGAGTGCAATGCCACAGAGGATTTGGTGTGCTGGGAGCTGTGAAGGGACGGGAGGCAACATCCTCACCTGGGATATCCTGCAGCTAATAGGACAGAATGCCGTGTCCTTTGCATGGTGTTCCATGTGACCCTAGAAGTCTTTGCTACTTCTGTCTCTTGTTCACTGATGGGATGCTGTGTGCAAACTGCCACAGTTTATAGCAGATGCCATAATGCCGGGGACATTGGACCAGAACCTAGGAGAGTTGACCCCACTTTTGGGTGAGCTACAGGGCTTCTTGCATTCTTGGAGAATCTCCAGTTTCTTTTGCCGACCCGTTCAGTGAAGCTAAATCTCCTCCTCAGAGGATGTGCAAAGCCATGCGTGGTTCTTCAGATGCTGTGATTGATGACTGGGAAGAAACTACAGAGAACCTGGGGTCTATATCACCCTGCATGAGATATGTAAAATGAGCTGGTTGGTGTAAACTCCCTCATAGTCAAGGAGGAAAACCAGGCATTGCTAAAGCATGGGTTTTCTAATTTGGATATAAGGTCCCCTAGTGAGGGAAGACTTCTGGGGGTGCAGGTAACTGGATCTTCTGTAGATACCCACAGCGCAGGAGGCCAGTCATCAAACTGAGCTGTCTGAAGTCAAACAGAAGGGACTTCTTCAGATATTCAAAACTATGCAATCTCTACAGACTTAAAAACCTCTCAGAAGTCATAATCTCATGTTGGTTCACACGGTCACATCATGTCCCTATGGGTGGTAGTTTTAGTGCAGTATCAGTTGCAGATGCTTTTTGCTTTATTTTCAGCTTCATTCTTTTTGCTCTTACCACACATTGAACATTTCTCCTGCATTCATGGCAATCCTGGGTCACCAATGGCAGAGGTGGCACATACCACTTCTAAAAAGAACCTCAGGACTTCCTGCTTTAGGCAGGAGTTTAAAAGCTTCTGCAATATGGGAGCTCTTTATGAGAGCTCATCTACCTTCTACTTTGAAACCCATGCACAAAGTGACATCCAAGTACAGATCTATGTACATATTTAGGTTAGAAGGAGCCTGTGGGGGCCTCCAAGAGCCCCTCCATGCAGGGGCAGCTTCAAAGCTAGATCAGCTCATGGAGGGATGTCCCTCAGCCTTTCCAGGCTCCTTTCTAGGCCTGCACTGCTCTCATGGTGGTTTTTTTCCTTGCATCCAATCAGAATTTCTGTTGACCCTTGTCTCTTTTTATACGTACCACTTCTAAAGTGGTCAAGAAGTCAACTTCTGTTGACCCTTGTCTCTTTTTATACTGCTGCGCACCCTTAAGGAGAGTTGAGCCCTGTATCGCTTGGGGTGGCAATATCCAGTTGCAGGAGGTAGTGACAGAAGCTCAAACCCAGCCTCTTTCTCAGCCCTCTGCCCACTCACAGAAGCTATTGCAGGCACCCAGCAGGGATCGGAGTCTGTTCCTCACCCCTGCACCACCTGCACATGAACCAGCCCTGCTCTGCTTGTCTTTCTGCAAGTGAGGCCTGGGCTGGTGCAGACTCCCCAGCCTCCTCCTTAGCTCCTCCTTGGCTTCCTGCCTCCTTTGGCTGCACCAAAGCTGCTCCAGCAGCACCATGGATGTGTAGCAGGTCTCTGTGCCACCGGGTCCCCAGCATGCCATCGCTGATAGATGTGCTAGTGCCCCACATCAAGCCTGCACCCTCTTTCTCTCACAGTTTTACAGCTACGGCTTCAGCAGAGAAGGACCCGTGAGCAGCTGGCAGACCAAGGCATTATGCCACGTAAGTATCTTTTCCTGCTTTTTTCACCCGTTCCTGACTCAGAGGGGCTGTCTTCATGTTCGGCACTGTTGGGGCACTGTGTGTGGCACCATCTGCCTGCTCAGACTTTCCCCCACTCTGAGCGTATTGTTCCTGGGGTAGACTTTGCTTCCTGCCCTGTAGCCATACTGTGATTCCTGGTGCTGTAAATGGAGCCCAACACCTGCCACACAAGTTATAATGCTGCTGCTTAGCTGAAGTTAGGAGAGCTGCTCAAATACCTTAAAATCCATCTACATAAATCTCCATCTCCATCACTGTAGCAGGACAGGCATATCCACTCCAAGATACTCAGAAAGCACTTCATGAAGGCAAGTTTCTCATGTAAAAGCCAGCTGAGGGGGTTCCAGGATGTGGCAAGGTAAAGCCCACAGAAGGGGAAGAAGTAGAGAGAACCCATTCCATGAGGCTGTTGCAAAAAGCAAGCAGTGGATTAACTGTGCCCAAGTTGAGGCACAGCCTCTGGACGAGGGAGTCTGATGCCCGGTGATACAGAGTGCCCAGCCAGGATCCCACAGGGGCAGAACTGGCAGAGTGGGACTGAGGCCAGTGCAGCCCCATCTGGGCCTGCCTGCTGGAGCCTGCCAAATGCCTGGGGATGTCAGTGCGTTCACTTCTCTGAAC
>NW_010582993.1:67587-78866 GCF_000705375.1 Tinamus guttatus
CCCCCTGCCGGCCCGCCCGGCGCCGCAGCCGCCGCGGGCTGAGGGGACCTGGGGGAGCCTGGAGCGACCCGCGGGGAGCCGGGATTTACTGCGGGATACTGTGAGGATTGGCATGGACCTGGGCGCTGCTCTGCTGGCCTGGGGGTGCTCATTGGACCTGGGAGGAGGGCGGTCATGCTGGGTGCCCCTTCAGGAGAACAGACCCTTGCAGTGAATTGCGGACTGCAATGAGCCCCCCAGAGCCTGCACTGGAGGCATGCAGGGCTGTGAGGGGACTCAGCGCCTGTCTCCATAGCACAACTGGCCTCTCCATTGCAGGACCAGCCCCCCGGCGGTGACAGCACCGCGCCGGAGCTCCCCTCGGGGCCGGGCAGCCAGTGCGACAGCCCCAAGCAGGACAGCCCGCCGCTCCCCGTGCCCTCCGTGGTGAAGGTAACGTCCGCAGGGACAAGGGAACGAGCCCAGGGTACAGGGCTGGGTCCAGGACTGAGCGACCCTCACGTGGCTGGGAGTTTTGCAGGTTGGGCCTTTAAGGCCTAGTATAATGTAGGGAGACAACTGCATCATCACGTGCTGCCAGTTGGCCCCATTTTGTAATTATATAAAGTTATAACATTGCACTCTGTGAGAGACAGTTGCTCAGGTTCTGCATTGACAAGATGCTCTGGGGCTAGAAGCAGAGGCACAAGGCAATGGGGAGATACACTTAAAGCTGGGTGCAGAGTTCTTCATCTCTTATGGTCTCCAGCACAGCTGTGATGCATTGTGTCCTGGGGCATCTCCCCAAGTGCAGGCTCAGCTGTGCTTGGAGCTGGATGGTCAGGGTGCCTGCAGGGATCTGCCCTTGCTCTGCCTCTGTTTGCAAGGAGGTGATGAGCTGTTCTCCTAGCTAATTCCTTTTCTTCTTGGACCGACAGTCTAAATCATCCAGCGATAGCAAGAACCGTCACAAAAAGCCCAAGGACACCAAGCCCAAGGTGAAGAAGCTGAAATATCACCAGTACATCCCTCCGGACCAGAAGGCAGAGAAATCCCCTCCACCTATGGACTCTGCATATGCCAGACTCCTCCAGCAGCAGCAGCTCTTCCTGCAGCTCCAGATTCTCAGCCAGCAGCAGCAGCAGCAGCAACAACAGCAGCAGCAGCAGCAGCAGCACTTCAACTACCCAGGAATGCACCAAGCCCAACTAAAGTGAGTGGTAGTGTGCCAATAGCAGGAGTTAATGTCCCTCCAGGTATTCCTTTCATTTCCATGCCCGTTTGTGCCAGTGCAAAGGGGATAGACACATGCAATGAAACATGAAGGCCTGGGAGCACAGTATAGTCTCTTGCTTTGGACTCTGGTTGTGATGCCTGTGACCTACTAGTAGGTCCCAGTGATCTCCTCACAGTCCAAGCTGGTTCTTCTTGGGTTAGCAGTCCTTCAGGTCTCAAACAGGAAATGATAGACCCAAGGGAGGAGAGAGGTGGTATATGGCACTGGGCACAGAGACCTCAGGGAGCAGACAAGTCACATCAGATTTTCTTTCTTGTTTCAGGCAATCAAATGAGCAAATGGTCAAAAATTCAAATTCTTCATCATCTTCTGTTAACAACACCCCTCTTTCTCCAGTGAAAACCACCTTTTCAGGCCAGAGTTGTGTCTCATCTGTCAAGCCAGGTCCTCTGCCATCTAACCTGGATGATCTGAAAGTGAGTACAAACTTTGTCACTATGAGAGCAGAGTCTTACAGCCTGAATGTGCCTTGCTATCTTCTAAGCATGCTGGGTAATGCTGCAGGGTGAGCTGGCTGGGAATGGTCATTTGTTACAGAACAGCAAACCAGAGCCACTGGACTGCATGCAGGCCCAGGAGAACAGTCATACTGGGTCAAGATTCAGTCAATGCAATGTTAATTGAAAACACTGGCTTGCTACTCTGCAGGTGTTGCATGGGTGCATTGCTCCGAGGCAGATCTCAGGCAGTCCTAAAGTGTAGCTCTTGAGATGGCTGCAGGCATCATAGGATGGTTTTCCTGGTAGGAATGCTCAGGTTCCTGAAGGATGTGCAGCAGCTAGTGCTGTGCAAAATGGCCCTGGCAACTGCAGCTGAGACAGTGAGTATCTGTGGACTCAGAGCATTAAAGCAGGAGGCTGGAAACCCCTGTGATCTGAGACCCCTTGTTATAAATGTCAGGTGCCTCTCCTGCTAGGAGGGGAGGTGAGAAGTGCCAGCAACCTGAGGGCTTGTCTGCGAGGGGAAGCGTTAGGAGTGATGATCAGTGACTTTCCTTCTAGGTGTCAGAACTGAGGCAGCAGTTGCGAATAAGAGGCCTGCCTGTATCCGGTACCAAAACAGCATTAATGGAACGGCTGCGGCCCTTCCAAGAGTGCAGCAACAGCGCAGTACCCAGTTTCAGTGAGATAACAACTGTCACCTTCCCAGTCACTCCAACGAGCACCTTGTCAAGTTACCAGTCGCAGTCCTCCACCAGCATGTTATCAAACGGCTTCTACCACTTTGGCAGCACAAGCTCCACCCCACCCATCTCCCCAGCCTCCTCTGACCTCTCTGTGAGTGGCTCTTTGCCAGACACATTCAACGATGGGCCCATGTCTTCCCCACAGTTTGGTCTGCAGCCATCCCCGGTTCACGGCAGCGCTGAAGAAAGCCTCATGAGCAGCATGAATGGAGGGAGCATTCAGCTGGAGCTGGAAGGGATTGACACGGAGAAAGACAAGATGCTGGTGGAGAAGCAGAAGGTCATTAATGAACTGACATGGAAGCTGCAGCAAGAGCAGAGGCAGGTTGAAGAGTTACGGATGCAGCTCCAGAAAAGAAAGAGAAGCAATGGCCTTGAGGATAAGCAACAGTCCTCTCAGCATTTCTTTGGGGTTCCCATCAAGCAAGAAAACACAGTGTCCAGCTGCCCATTTGCATCCAAACAAACTGCCTTGAAGGGCCAAGCCAGCAGCTCGGATAAGTTAAGTAACTGTGGGGTGCCGCAGCTGCCTCACATTGTAAATAGCCACTGCTTGGAGCCTGCAGGCCAGAGCACCATCACCTCCTCGACATTCCTTAGCCCGCAGTGCTCCCCCCAGCACTCTCCACTCGGGGCTGCAAAAAGCCCCCAGCACATCAGCCTGCCACCGTCCCCTAACAGCCACTATCTCCTCTCGGTGTCCCCCAGCTCCCAGGCAGAAGGGCGCAGCGGGTCCCCGCAGAGCAGCAATTGCCTTCGCACGGCATCGGTAAGTGGAGGGTGCCTCAGCTGGCATCCTGCTGGAGAATGTGGTTTTGTTTGCGGGCATTTAATGGAACCTGCCCGAGCATCCTGGTCGGATTGATACTGCTGCCATCCAGGGAGTTGTGGGAACATCTGGGAAAGGTAGAGAGTAACTCTGATGGAGGGTGGTGGCACTGTAGACTCCTCTCCAGGACATCTCCCAGGAAACTCTGCTGCCACCACAGCCAGGTGGCTTAGGGGGACCACAACACAGCTCCTTCTGCCCCACAGAGCCCTGGCACAGCTTCATCTGCTCTGAAGAGGCTGCAGCACATCACCTTAAGCCTCATGGAGCACTGGCACAGCTCCTTCTCCCCCAGAGGAGCCTTGGCATAGCTCCCTCTTCCCCAGGGGATCCCAGCACAGCTCTCCCAGCCCCAGGCAAGCACTGGCCCAGCTCTGTGTGCCCTTGGGGGAGCCCTGGCACAGTTCCTTCTTCCCAGGGGTCCTGGCACAGTTCTCCCTACCCCAGGGCGAGCACTGGCACAGCTCTTTCTGCTCTGGGGGAGTCCTGGCACAACTGCCTTTGCCCTGGAGGGGTCTGACACAGCTCCCTCTGTCCTTGGGAGAGCTGGCGCAGCTCCCTCTGCCCAAAAGGGTCCTTGCCTGGCTCCTTCTCATGGGAGGAAGGCCATGGCATAACTCCCTCAGCCCCATAGAGCCCTGGTATCACTCTGTATGCCCCTAGGAGAGCCCTGGCACAGTAGTATAGGACTGAGCCATTGCTGATCCTAGCAGCGTGAGAGGGATTTGACCACTGGATTGGAGGCGTGCAATTAGCCCACTCTGTTGGGAGGCATCTTCTTGAGAAGACCAAGCAGACCTGCCACTGAGGTGTGCAGTCATGGGAGAGCTTGTGGCACCATTGACACAGGCTACCAAGTTAGCATCAGAGAGTTGTCCCTTCAGCACCCACCACTCCTTACTCACCAGCTGGACTGGTGTGAAATCCGGCAGATCCGCAGAAGCAGCCACAGGAGGAGCAGCCCAAGGCACCCAGTCCCTCCCTGCACCGGATATTCGTCCTGCCAGAGCTTCCTGGGCAGCAGGAGAACCCACCATGCCCCATGTAACGCAGCCCTTGCGTGGCGCACGGCGCCGTGCTGGGTGGTGCAGTGCAGTGCCACAGCGCTGGGGTAGATGGTGAGAAGCAGCGTTGCCTCCAAGCGGCTCGGGGACAGTGATGCGGGTGAGAGAGGCAGCTGGGCACTCTGCTGTCACGCAGGACTCTGCTTTGGGGTGATACACCGGAGAGGCAGTGAGGCAGCTCTCCCTCTTACTCTGCACATTCACCAGTCCCCTGTGAGGGATGATGTCTATGGCCAGGTCTCAGGCAATGACCAGAGGTCAACGTAGCCCTGGACCTCACTCATTTCCTCAGAACTAACTAAAGGCACTAGTTTACCTACCTTTCTCCTGCCCGGATGCCTGGCACCTGCCCTGTTTCATCTAATTTGACCTATAACACCCTTCATTTCTCCCAAGTCACTCTGGTTTCAATTGGGGTGAAAGAGAACTGGGCCTTTGACAGTGCCAAAAGGAGCATGACCTTTTCCCTGTGCATTGATTCCATTTCCCTATATTTCCCCCACGCAGATGGCTACGCAGGCAGGTCAAAAGTTTTCTATTCCATCCCCAAGTTTTTGTAAGTCAAGCCCAGCCCTCTCAGAGGTAAAGCAGCCTCCACCCTATGAGGATGCAGTGAAGCAGGTAACTGCATGATTTTTTTTTTCTACAGGAGTAGGGCAGGGTGTTCTTTTACAGTTAGTGTAACCATCAGCTGCAGGAGTAACAATCCGTGCTGTTGCCTCTGTATGAGACAAGCCTATTCCCATGGGTAAAAGGGGAGTCCATAAAATCTCCTGGGAGGTGAGCAGTAAAATCTGAGTCTATAAAATCTCCTGGGATGGGCTTTCCCTGAAGTGTTATTTGCTAAATACAGTCTCTGCAAAGCAGTGAGATACAATGCTGTGTGTGATGTCTGCAGTGCCAGCCCACCCTGGGAACGTGACATCCCACACAAATGTCCAGAAACTTTGTGGGGGCTCCTCTTTGGGGGAGCTATGTGAGAAACAGACCCTTGGGCATCCCAAAAGGTTAGTCACTGGGAAACCTAACCTCTCTTTAGCCCAGGAGCAGAGTGCCCTTGAGGAGCAAACTGCCTTTGCTGCATGCCCTCTGCCTCCCTTAGCCCTCTTCTGGAGTGTTGTTCCCATGGAGAGGACTATTGCCATCACCCAGGAACCCCTTTCCTTCTTGAAAGTCTGTGGCAGCCTCAGTGCCGGTTGTGACGGTGCCTTTAGGAAAGCAGAGTGATGCCACTGGCGGTGGTAAGGAGTGGCTCATGTGAGCGGGCAGGGAGCACAGGGAAGTCCTCCCAGGCTCGTGTCCGAGGGTGCTGCCCCAGCACTGCCCCCGGTGAGCCGCAGGGCACGCGGGCAGGCACGCGCCAAAGCTGGGGGCCGGGCCCAGAAACTCTGCGTGTCCAGGAGCTCTGAGGTGGCTGCAGGGAGGGGGCAGCGCGGCGCCGTCTCTCCACATCCACCTCCCGTGTCCCAGGGCTCTGGCGCTCACCTGAGCGCCGCTGCTGCCCTGTGTCACCATCTTCCATGCAAGGGAGGAAGCCCTTTGTGAGCTCTAGAGCCGCCCGCCTGGCTCGTGGCCAGAGGGACCTTCCTCCTAACACGCTCTACTCTCCTCTTTGCCGTTTGCTGCAGCAGATGACACGAAGTCAGCAGATGGACGAACTCCTGGACGTGCTCATTGAGAGCGGAGGTACGCACTGCTTCTCTGTTCCCCTCCAAGCGAGCGCAGGCCACATGGCCCCGCAGCTGCCGGGGTGCCCCGGTGGAAGTGCCCAGGTTGAACCCCGCGGTCATCTGCCGTCCTTTCTGTTTCAGTGGAGGGCTACGGGCTTGGGTGTACTGCCTATGCCAACTGCTCAGGGAGAAAGAGCTGCAAGGCCAGTGCCCACCCCCACGCAGAGCCACCAGGGTCCTTCCCCAGGGTCTTCTGCCATTCCCAGTGCTGCCAGTGCCCTCCCCAGTGCAAAGTGCTGCCAGTGCCCTCATGCACAGCCTTAGCCACGTGCTTCCCTGTGTGATCAACTGCCAGTGCTCATGCCCTGGGGACTGGACACAAACCCGGGGAAGTCAAGATGCCAGGAAAAGGGCATTTGTCAGGATTCCCACAGGGTGAGCGACACAAGAGGGACTCGCTCAGGAGTGGGCCCAGCCCAAACGTGCAGCTCGGGGGCCTTGGCAGGGCCGCGGTGGCGAGCGCTGCCTGAGCACCTCAACCACCTTTTGTTTGTTGTACAGAAATGCCAGCCAACGCCAAGGAAGATCGTTCCTGCCTCCAGAAAGTACCTCAGATAACCGTGTCGACAGGGAACTCCAGCGCTTCGCTCCCCAAATCATCGGCCCCCTTTGAACAGGTCTCCTCAGCGCAGCTCTCATACGAGCACTGTCCCGGCAGCAGCGACACTCACCTTGAAGTCTTACTGAACGCTCACAGCCCGCTGGGGAGAGTCGGGGAAATTGCCCTGCTGAAGATGGGAGGAGAAGAGTCCCACTTCGAAGGGATGATAGAGGGGTTCTCTGGCAAAGCCACAGATGAACTGCTCACCTCCCAGGAGATTTTACAGACTCCCCTCTCGCCCATGGAAACCCAGCTCTCCCCTTCCCCTGCTGACGGCCCTGGTTTACAAATGAGTTTCACTGAATCTCCATGGGAAACAATGGAATGGCTGGATCTAACTCCTCCCAGCTCTGCCACGGGCTTTGGCTCTCTCACCCCTGCAGGTCCCAGCATCTTCAACATTGATTTCTTAGATGTTACTGATCTTAATCTAAACACCAGCATGGACCTTCACCTGCAGCAGTGGTGAAAGGGAGGGTGGTGGAAGCAGGATACTGTACACCCACAGCAGCCAGCACAGTGTTTCCATCATACCAGAGAACCCACAGGGCTAATGTGTCACAGTCAGGAGAAACTGGAGTCATTTTCCCAGCATATAGACTTGTTCCAACTTCCAGGTACTGAGAACTGACAACACAATAGCTCTGGTACTTTGGTTTTCCTCCATCTACACATCCTCACAGAGGGTGCCAGTGCCTTTAAGAACACTTTTCTAGACTGACAATTTTCTAGAAATTCCATTTTGTTTCTTCTGTCTTTTTTTCTCCCTCCCCCAGTTTCAGGAGTCACTGGAGCAGCTCATGACAAAACTGTGGGGTGAGGAGAGCTACAGGAATCCTCCAGAGGAGGGCCCATTGCTACCCCACTCCCTGCTGCCCTCCTGCCCCGCTCGGCCGTACCGCAGGGTGCATCCCAGGAGGGGCAGGAGCGGGGAGGCCGGGCACGCTGCACTGCCAGGCCTGCCTGGCTCCCTCCTCCTGCCCAAGGGGCTCGAGGCCACGCTGTCCCCGTCCCTGCAGAGCTCCGGCTGGTCGAGAGAGGGAGTCTGTCATGTGCGTGGTGGCACTCGCTGATGTGCACACACTGCTCGGTGGGATGCAAGCCAGGGAGCAGTCCCAGCTGCGGTCTGAACTCAATCAGGCTGATGCCTGCGACGTCGAAAGAGAGAGCTCTGGATGTGGAAGGCCCAGGCTGCAGGCGCACGTGTTGAAAGGAAGGGCGTTCGGGTGGAGCGGCCGTGTCCCCGCTCGCGTGGTACGGATGGGTAATGTGGTTTGGCCCGAGTTGAGGAGCAAGTTGTTTAGGAAATGCTGCAAAGCTTTGTAGGGACCATCTGCGTGGCTGGAAGGAACAGCGGATTGCGGCCACCCTGCCTGACCTGGGTGCCAGGGGAGCCAGAAATAACAGCTCAGCAACCTGCGCGTGTGACAGGGCTGAGCGGGTCCTTGTGCGGCCACAGTTCTGTATGAGCATCCGCTGTCATGTTCTGCACTCCTCCGCACCCATTCCTTCTTCCTCCCCGCTAGTCTCCCTCATTCCCCAGTAGATTCTCCTCTTTTTGACTATACTCCCGCATCACTGGTCGCTCAGCTCAGAGCCAGGCCATCCAGAGAACAGCTGTGAATCACTGAGCCTAGAGGAGCTTGTTCTTCTGAAGCCCGTGGAGATGGATGCTCTCCTGCAGTGATGCTTCCAGTTTGAAGTCACCAGCATTTCTCCTACGAGGCTCTGTGCAATATCCTTCCTCAGGCGCGAGTGAGAAGGAGCCTTCGCTTCACTTCTTGGCTTCCACCAAAGAACTTGCTGCAGACTCTTTGACGGACACGTCAACTTCTTTGCAATTCCGGTTTTGCCAAAGTAAATATTGTTGCTGACAAAGATTGTTAAACTATTTACAGACTGAGTGTATTTAATATTTGTGTTACTGGAAGGACAGCACGTGGGAGGTGCAGCAGCTGTCGAGGCCCTGCACGAGGGGCCTGCGGGCAGCCCGGCCAGCAGCCCCGGGGGCTGCTCCGCTCCAAGGGCTGCCGGAGCCGGCAGGGAGCTCCGCAGCCCTCGCGGTGTCTCCCGGTCCTGGCGTTGTTGCATGCTGTATAAAGAACATGGCAATAGCTTTTAAGTCACTATTTAAAGCACCACTTTTCTATTGTACAAACGGTCACAGGGCACTGCTAGGATAGATAATCACCGGTTGCATTTTTTGTGTTTTTTTTTTTTAAAAAAAAAAAGGAATTTCTTTTTGTAAGTGAGAGATTTTTAGAGCCGTTTCATGGAGAATAATAGCACTTGATTCAGAGTAGTGTTAGCAGCTACACTGCATAATTGTACAGGGCTTTCCAGGTAATTTTCTCCTTTCAACAAATGTATTTCCTTATTTAAAGGGATGCTGTCAGCTTCAAACTTGTAAGCAAGCACATTTCTTTACCTATGTTACCAGCAACACCTTCATTATTAAAAAAACCCTTTGTCTTGCCACTCGTCTGCTCGTGATTTGCCGTTTGATTTCACTCGTCTGCAACAGCAACAATTCCAGTGCAGTCATTTGGTTTTAATTCCATTCCCTGAGGCAGTTACAGTCCTTGCAAGAGCATAGGACTTTCTTTCAAAGCAAGTTTTTTTTTTTCCTGGAAGGTTTCTAAACAAGCTAGCTGGAGTCTCCTGCTTCTCCTTCTGCTGGCTTTGGTTTCACTTTCTTCTTTAACAAATTCTGCTCTTTGGGGCTGCATCTCTTTCAAGAGCGGACTGGAGATACCTCAGTGCGTTCGTGCCCTGGCCCGGGCCGCCCTGGCCAAGGGCAGCGCCGCAGGGCACGGGCAGCGCTCGCTGCCAGCTCCCACCACAGCAGCAACCAGCAAAACCAGGCTGCAGGGGCACCCCAGCTTCACGTGTACAACCCCTGGGCACGAGCGCACACTCGGAAGCATAAATGTGCGCACGCAAAACCCATCTGCTCATTCCATACAACCCGACAAGCAAATACAGCTACTCCAGGTTGAGTAGATGGCCTTTCTGTCCACGCTTTCACCCCTTACACTTCCAGAGCTTGCACGTGATTTGGGGCAAGTTAGCAGAGCTAAACTTCAGCCAAATAGCTCTGATTTTATTCTCCAGTACAATAGTGGCACTGTGTGTTTCCAGAAGAGGGAGTTTGTGCTTCAGTGTTTGCATAACTTCGAACATAACGGGAAATTCAAGAGCTGCTTTTTTCTCCTGTTCCCTGGAACAGCCATTCCTTCTTTTCTCGGTTCCCTCATCCATTCAAAGCAATGGCAGCCTCTGTGATTCTTATCAGATGTCACAGCAAGGCTGGAGATTTTTTCCTAAGTGGTGAATCGAGGCCTCACTTCATTGACGCTCACAGGAGAGAAGAGTTTGAAGGCTAAAGGAAACCAAGCAAAAGATGAGTGGAACTATAGAAAACACAACTCAAAATGTTCCCTGTAGGAAGAGGTGATGGTGCACGTGCTCATTCATGCTGTTGGGGTCCATTCCATACCCAAGCTCATCAAAACCTCAGAGCTGGTCTTGGAGCCCCATAGACAAATGATAACCAAAACAGAGCTTAGCAGAGTGTATTTTCTGGATGCTAACTAACGCTTGGTGATGATCTGAAATTAGGGTATGGTTCTGAGGTCAGTGAACCCTTTGCTGAATAGTATCACAGTAAATTGCAGTAAAAGTGTAAAAAGCTTCAGAACATGGAAAAGAGGATTTCAGATCCCTGCTTTGCCCTCCTGAATTACGGGAACAGCTATGCTAAAAGAGATTCTGTCAAGAAATGGGCTGCTGTTCAAGAGAAAACCTGGAGTCAGGCTACCTGACTGTTCACATAAAATACAGTGATATAATAAATTGTCACAAACTCTGAGGAGAGGGAAGTTCTGGGGATGAAGCAGCCGGTGGAGGCCTCAGTCTTACATTACACTGGGGAATGGGGTCGTGCCAGTATGTTGCTACTTGCTGAACTGATGCTGGAGCGAGTGTGTGAACCCCTATAGTCTGCTTTAGCTTCAGGCAGAGACATGAAGGGCCTGTCTCAGCAGACTTCACAGCAACTGATTCTGTCAAAGTCATCCAGAGAAAGTGAAATAGAAGTGATATCTTGGTAGGGACATGGTCTTTTTTCCCACAGGAGGTCTTCCAAAGCTAGAGTTGAAAAAAAAAAGCCATCTATGCTTATTCATAAAATGTGTGTCTGAATAGTCAACACATACTGGTCAGGTATGTGTCCTAGCTGAGGCAGTAGAAGCACATGGGATGTGGCTTGAAAGATTGATATATAACCCTCAGCTCTAGAGTTGAAAAAAGCCATCTATGCTTATTCATAAAAATGAATGCCTGAATAGTCAACACATACTGGTCAGGTATGTGTCCTAGCTGAGGCAGTAGAAGCACATGGGATGTGGCTTGAAAGATTGATGTATAACCCTCAGCAGTGGCACAATGACAGCAGGAGTCCTCGGTAAAGTCTATAAAAGTTCAAATGGGCAAGGAAAAAGTCTTCAAGAAGAGAGCCTGAGCATCAGGTCAATGGGATAGTTGAACTGAAATAACCAGAAGTAACAGTTCCTTTTACATGTCACACAATGA
>NW_010582993.1:83577-100870 GCF_000705375.1 Tinamus guttatus
GGGAACAGAGATTTTGACATCAGTCTCTTCAGCAATGGGGAGACAGGAGTGACAGGAATACAGGACCTGTAGAGCTCAAAAAACAGGCCAGGTCCTAAACCCAGTTGTCCTGAACCTTGATCTTCTGCTCTGCCCAGGAAGCTGTTTAAGCTGGACCTAACTCAGAGCAGCTGGGAAATGACATAATGACTTTTTAGGCAGGAACTGTTCTGCTTAGGGCACCTTGGTCCAGATACGCTTTCTGCTCGCTCTTTGCTACCTTCCCAAAACATCTCTATTTCAAACCTTAGGATCCACACTCTCTGTCCTGGAATAAGAGACCAATGATTATAAGCAGGCTGGCATGCTGAAACCACTGAGTGAATACTGGAGGACAGAATGCCATTGACCAAGGTGAAGTCCTGCATCACCTCTGAAGAGATGGCTTACATACCCTGAAGAGCTGTGGTTGCTACATGTGACCTACCCAACCATCAGCCCCTGTGAGTTCCCTCCTTCAGGACCCCACCATCACCAGCTCTGCTGATTCCTTGTTCCAGGACACTGTGTTGTCCTCTTGAGGACACAGTTTTGCCTGTACACTCACAACCTCATTGCATGGCTAGTGCACTGGAAGTATTTACATATTTATGTTCATGTGTTCGTCACCAATTTGCCAGTGGTTCTGAGTGTAGGTGCCAGGATCTCAAGCAAAGGCAGAATTTATAGGGCATATCTAGGTTTTGCCTGAGCCTGTGCACTTCAGTGATCTCACAGGCTAGCCATGTCAGCTAATTCACAACAACACAGCATTTCTGTGTGTGCTGATCTCTTAAAACCCCTCAGCTGCTTATGTACAGACATTAATAATTATAAACTGCATAGGGCCAGGAACAATGGCATCAAGGAAGTGTTTTCCTAAGGCTGTGGAGATGGACACTCTGTCTTAATCCGAAAAAAAAACCCACAGAGCTACCTCAGATATGCAACTCAGCTCCACTGCACAGTCCAAACAGCTGGCACAGTCAGCCGTACTTTGCACTTACCAGAAGCTCTTTGTACTTTGGCCTTTTGGACTCGTCCTTTGTAAGGCTAAAGAAAGCAGGAAAAAGTATTAGGATAAGGCAAACTTAGGAAGTTATTACAGTAAATGTTAATTTTTTACAGGATAGGAGATTGATTTTACACTGGGATTCATAGCTGGCCAAGCCGTTCAAGTCCAGGAATTTGGCTCCCAAAATGAACATAGTTTTCCTACTGTGAGTCACCACATGGAGTCCCTTCCTCTCCACATGACTGAAGGTGCTGGCAAAAGCCTAAATACCATGACCACCACCAAATCCTGCTGGAGACAGAGCAAGCTAAAAGCCCATCACAACAGCTGCTGTCTCCATAAGGAAGCAGATTTGACTCCAGCCTAACTGGATTTTTCAGATGGCCGCAATTGGTGACTCCGGCCTGCTGTCCAGCCAGGACGGCAGCCTGGCACATGTGCAGAGGAGACTGGACGCAGCCTGCCATGGAGCACACACTCTTCTCAAGGTAAAACAGACAAAACACATTCTTCTTGGCATGTGTGAGGGCAAGGATGGAGCTGTAATACACAGAAGACACACAAGTCCCTCTGGCTAAGAGAAGAGCCTGTCATACTGGCCTAGCTCCACTTCACCTTCTCTTAATCCTTTCTGTCTCCCTCACAGTAAGCTGAACCTGCTGGCTGCCACCTTGCCCCAGACCTGCAGGGTGGCCATCAGGATGGGACTCTGGGTGGGAGCACAGCCCCAGAGGCAGCTCTTCGGCAGCATCAGGCTTGATTAAAACCTGCTGCTGTTCAGATGTGTCCTTCATTACCAGACACCCAGAGACAGGCTGGACACACTTGCAGGGACATCTTCCCTGCAAGTAGGCACAAATGCCTTGCAGGGTACGAGATAACAGGCCACACAGATGTCCCAAAAGCCATCAGCTCTGAGATGATCCCATCTCCTGCCTGGTTCCTACAGCAGGGAGACAACCAGCCTAAGGACTGGGCCACTGCAGGCTGGGTGATAACCCAGATCATGGCGGGGACAGCAGGTGGCAGCAAAGGCCATGAGGAAAACCCGTGGTAGGTAAGGACAACACAGGGTGGGTGCCCAGGGAGAAGTATGGGGTGGCAGAGGCTGCCTCAGGGTACCTGAGAAGGACACAGGCCCTCTGAGACCCAGTGCAGGGGCCTGCGTGAGGACCCAAGATGGAGGTAGCCCGTACCAGCAGGCCTAGACTGGTATCTGCAGAGCTGCTGGCCCTGGCACATGCCTGGTAGGCACAACGGGGTAAACTCAGAGCGCCAGGCCTGGCACCGTGCCGGGTCTAACCAGGTCCCCTCTCCTGGGTGGCGAGACAGGCTCATCTGTAGCGCTAAGGCCCTCACAGACATCCTGGCCGAGTGATCGGAGCCAAGCGGATTCACAGGCTAATTGGAGATGTCCTCCCCTTCTAGAGAAGAAGAGAGGGTGCAGTGTGGTGCCACTGCAGGGCCTGGGCTGGGAAGGTGCTCAACAAGGTGACACACAGTCATCTTGACAGTTAGAATCACAAGGAAGAAAGAGGACAGAATTAAACTAAGGCTTGAGAGAATATTTTCAGGGAACATTTTCCACCAGGACTTGAATTTTTCAAATATTTTCTTGCTCTTCCAACCAGGCAAAGACACCCCACCTGGACTGTTGCACTCACCCCCAACTTTTCCTTCTGTGCATGGGGGGCAAGCTAAGGTGTTTGCAGAGGCATCCAGCAGTCTCCCAGCCATGGGGAACAGGAGGTGGGGACAGAGACAGCCTGAATAGAGGGCTCCTCATATGCTGCCATGAGGACCACCAGTTCCAAGCCAGCAGTCATCTCTGCAGAGTCATGCTGAGAATGGCAGGGTTACATGGAGGTGCAATGGGATGCGGTGGGGTGTAGAGTCTTGCCTAAACTAGGAGAGTTAAACCTGATTTCTAACAGCAGCATGGATGAAGGATCTCTTTGAAGATGAGCCACAGTGTGGTAACAAATTATTCAGAGAAACAGAGGGTGACTACGGTACATGTCTCAGAAGTTTTCTCCTTAATCCTATCCTGAAGAGCTGTATCCAAAGGTTTGCCATTCAGACTCCACTCATCACCTCCCAAAGAAGTGAAATGCAAGCAGCCTTCACCCTCATGGTGGTGCAGGCATGTGAAACTAAGTGATGAAGCACTCGGCCTACGACTCTTACCAAATATCTGATCATGACAATACTAGTGGACTGCATGTACCTGAAGCAGGAAACACTTACCACAAGTTGACGAAGTTGATGAAACTCGGGGAGAACTCCCTTTCCTCTGAATTGCTCAGCTGTGGTGGGTCTCCTTTTACTACTTGTGTCAACTGGTCAAACACGCTGTTCCATTTGGGGTAGGGGAATCGCCCCGTGGCCAGCTCATACTGCAAAAAGACAGCAACCGCACCAGATAGACAGGTTAAAAAAGAGAATTTCAATAAAGGTAAGAAAATCTCTGCAAGTACCTCAGAAACCCCCAAGGGAGAACTTTATTCTATATCTCCTCTACAAAGCTCAACTGACAGAGACGGGGAAGTTACACTCAGTAGCTGTTTTATGTGTCTACATTGGGAACTTGGTCTCCCCATACAATCAACGGAGAGAGACACCTTTCAGATTTAACTTGGCTGTGCCATACTTGCATGCTGTGAATGTTTCCACTGATTTTATAAAGTGGACCAATGTTCTTATTAAGGTGCTTAAAGGCTGGAGGGCAAAATCCTTCCCTAGTCCCCTCCCAAACATCCCACAGTCACTAGAGAAAATGGACATGGACAGAAGAAAAACAGCAGGAAAGAAAGCAGATTGATAGAGGATACTGACTCATACTCATTGCTCACATTTTCTCTTCAAATTCAACACCTTGGGAATGGATGACTTTTTCACACTATCAAGGCACATACCCACCAGTATTGTGGTTAGCCAGAGCGGAAACAGAAGCTGAGATCCAGGATTAGTAGCAGTTTTCTGCACAGCCCCAGCACCCTAGAAGCCAGGGCTACCAGAAGCTTATTCTACATGGGCCAAGTGCTCCATTCTGCAGCACCGCACTCACTAACTAGTCTTTCTGATCTGAGATTTTGAAGGGAAAAAACTCTTCTACCATATTTCCTGCTCACATCTCTTTTGCTGCAAAACATAGCTGCAGCTAAATGCATCCCCAGGGGTTCAGGGGAGCCATCTGCTTTGACAGGATTTCTATTCTTTATGAGCCAAGAGATGCCCACCTCAATCACAGCATGCAAATGCTTCACAGCAGAGGGGCTGGGCTTTGCTTCATGCACACGTTTGACACCAACTCCATTATGCATTATGGGTATTAAGGCTACCTACTAGGGAAGTACCATGTAGCAGAGGCTTTAAATGACATTCACTTACCAATGTAATTCCCAAGCTCCAGACATCTGAGCGGACATCATAACCTTGCCTGGATGCACTGGGATCTATCCTTTCAGGCTGAAACAACAAGAAGAACAAGTCAAACAAATATGCAGTGTGGGAAGTAATAACAAGCATCTGCAGACTCAGAAAAAACCTCTAACATGCCCCTGGGAAAAGCCTGGCATGTCTCTAGAGGCAAACCTGTTGCTAGGCCATCCATTTCCAGCAGAGAAACATCTTAAGACCTGGTGGAGGTCTAGTCTAAAAGGTGATCTGCAAAGGCAATTCAGCACAACCCACTCCTCTTTTTTTCTGCAAGTATCTCAATTAACTCTCTACTATTACTCTCTACTATTTATTTAACCTCAAGATCTCTTTAATATAAAGTCTAACTTTCTCTGTTTTTGCAGCAGAGTTCTCCCTAGGGAAACACATGAACTCAAATAAACATCATCTCATCCATCAGTGCAGGGGACTGAGGTTTAGCAGCATCTATCAGATCTCCTCTTCCCAATTGTTTTTTTTTTTTGGGTTCCTAAACCTCAAGAGGAATTAAAGATGCACTTTAAGAACCACTCTTTTCTGTGAGTTTTCAGGCATCCCTGCAAGGCAACTATGAGGTCATGGTGTTACCAGGTCTTCAGACATTCAAAAAGTCTTCTCTTTTAGATAGCTCTATTAAGTCAAATGTGAATGATCTATCAGCAAAGAATGGCATATGCAGAGAGACTACTCATCATCACGCGCCAGCTCATCATGTGTGCCCTCACATGCATGCACCCCATTTGTGCCCTGTTGGGAAAAAGGGGATGGAGAAGAGTTGAGAAGTGACCTCGTCCAGGCAGAAGAGTGACCTGGAAACAGAGGACAAGTCAGGAAACGTGAGGTGAAATGGAAGCACTAAGTCTCTGCTAAAATAATGAAAATGGCCACATGAATAGCCCTTCTTGCCAGGACTTCAGAGGTACATCCCAGTCTTTGAGCAGGCTAGACATCTCTGAGGCACCATAGGATCCTTGAGGATCATTGGGAAAAGAGGTGGCATGTTCAGGTCTGAACCACCTGCAGAAGGGCAGCTTTCAACTGTGACCAAGCAGAGAGGTAGCAACAGGCACTTGGCCCTACACAGTGGTGGCACAGTTATAGGGAAGGCAGGATGGACCAAAATAAATCCCGGCTAAATACAGAGCAGGAAGAATCCTGGGAATTTTCCATGTGGATGACATGGGGGCAATTAGCACCAGTGAAGGAAGAGTCAGTGTGTAACACTCCAGGGATCTGGAAAGAGAAATGTAGACAAAATGCATCTCTTGCCAGTTGTCCTTCTAATGCCAAGTGCAAGTGAGGAGACAAAATGGCTGAGATGGAGATCAACCATTGGAAGTGCTGATGGTGTAAAGAGGCAGGGTATGAATGCATGAAATATGGTTACAGATTGTCAAAGAAGCCTCTACTCATTTGAATATGCACCTAGGCACAAGAATCTGGCTTGAAATATATGAGCAAGGTGTGGAATAAAATCCTCCCTTCTCCTCCAAGCCCCCTGTCTAAGCAAATGCATACAAGTCAGGGTATGACACAATCTTCCTATGTTATTTGGTTGTTTTGTGTTGCTAAAGAGTGAAATACATTTCTAGGAAACTACAATACTTGAATCTCAAATCCTGGATTTTTACTGGTTATTTAATTGAGGAATTTTATCTCACATGCACTGTAAATTTAATAGTTCTGCCTAGACAGCATTAAAAGGTGTAGAGCAATTTATTTGCATCTTAAACCAATGTGTCACTGAAGTCAAAGAAATAAATGGTTATAAGGAGTGAAAAAAATGGAAAGAGCTAAAATGCAACAATATAAAAAGCAGAATGAATTCTCCAGTATACAAACTTCCCTTCCCCCTAAAACACAGGAACAGATGGATGTGGAACAGAGGCCGCCAGCTTCCCTTGGAGACGGTATCTTCAGACACAGATAACGTGACCAAAGAGCTTTAGAAACAAAGTTAAAGGGACTTCCTTGCCTTTGATTGATAACAGGAGCAAGGTAAAGCATGGTACATCTGGAACCTGGTCATGCAGGCTGCAGCTGCAGACTTATCTGTGCCAAATTCATCTGCAAGTTGCACACAGAGTTACAAACGGGGCTTGCTAGAGTTAATAGACCTTTACTGCTCTGCCAAAACTGGGTAAGAGTCTTGCAGGCAAGAACGGTGCTCCTCGCACCACACTGCTCTGCTGTCGTGTTAACCAATATTACACATACGTATTTGTTTAGGGAAGGCTCATGACAAAAATGTCCCCCACTTCTTAGTGATGACCCCCTTACCATGGCTTTGCATTTACATGGCTGTGCCCTGTAACGGGCTCAGCATTCAACTCCAAACTGAAGCCACAGAAAGGAGGGGAGTGATGTTCCTGAACAGCTGCCTGCAGAGTCGTGCAACAGCAGTGGAAACCATCTTTACAACCATAAATAACTATTTTGGGAAATACTTCTATTCAGTAAAGGAAAATCCCATCGCTCACTTTTCATGTTTCTGTATTTCTCAAGAAGAATATTCCTATGGTGGAGAGCAACTTCTTTGGAGGCTCTCTGCCACACAGGCCCCTTGCACACTCACAAGCAGAGCACGAAGGGATGGCCAGTGTCAGCATAACATCAGAGAGCTAGGGTTGAAAGCCATGGGCAGAAAGGAGAGCAGGAGAAAGGCACTGACTAGCTGGGCTCTCAGCCCTCCCCCATGTTTCCTCCTTCTCCAAAACATTTGGATGCCAAGGGCAGCTCCCTCTTGCCTGCTGAGAGCTCTGAATTTTGTATTCCTGACTGTATAAATATCCTGGAAAGAACATGAGTGGAGGGACGCCCTTCCCCGAGTCCTTTACAGGGCTGGCATGGAGTTCAGGTCTTGTTAGGTTAACTGGTTCACCACCAGCCCTGCAGACACAACCCCCGTTACAAACCAGCACCTTATGGAAAGGTTCTGCTGTGTGAGGTGACCCTCCTTGGGGGCACTTGCCGTGCTGCTCCTCGAGCAGATCTTAGCACCCAAGGCGCCGTGCTGGTGCTGGAGTGGGTGCTAGGCCGGTATGGACACCCGGCCTCCTGCTGCTGCTACTCTGCTCTACAGGAAGGTCTGGGGGATCTCCCTTAACACCTCCTTCTTCTACTGGCTGCTAGGGAGCTGAAGGGTCTAATTTCATTTGGATCTCAATTCTTCTGTAAAGTGATGCCTAATAAGCTTTCCGGATCTCATCCTGGGCATGTAGAGATTCACAGAATGCGACCTCAGTGCTGGAAAAGCCTTATCTAAGAACACAGATGCGAGTCATTCACACAAGCAGTGAGAGCAGCGCACTGTCACATTTTACTGGGTAATTTTTTTCTAATTATATTCTCCTGCACTAGGTGACTGATTTTCAAAAGTTGTTTACCTTTTATTTTCTCTGTGCCCGTTAACTCAGCATCAGTCACTATAGGGATCATGCAACATCTTATGCAACAGCCTGTCCTGGTTGCAGGAGGTGACAGAGCTCCTCCTAAGGTGTGACAAAGCGGGAAAAAGGCAATACAGCACCATGGAGGAGAAGCAGAAAACACAAGTGCTGCTGGCTGACTGTAGACAAGCCACTTGCCCTTGCTCCCCAGTTTACCATCTATAAGATAAGAGCAGTAATACTCCTCTCTGCCTAAATTGCTTTCATACCTACTGATGAGAACACTACCTGAGAGATTAGAGTATTATGATTATCAAAAATGCATTAGCCAAAATATTCATCCATATTTTGACTTTTTATTCAGACATTCCTTCAAAAATCCCCTCTGTTCTTGGATTTCCTGTCCCTCCCCCTCACCCAGGTCAGCAGCGAGGCCTGTGGCTGCAGAGAGATTATCAGTAGAGATCATGTTTCTAGAGAATGGCCTTTCCTCCCCTCCTATTTCCTTTACATATTTACTCTGAGAGAATGTTTCATTTAAAACTTCTCCAACAGCATTTTCCAGGTGGAGACACCAGTTTCCGTTTGCATAGGAATACCATCTCCTCCCAGTTTGCTTTCCTACCAGAATCTGAATTCCTCAGTCTGGATCTCAAAAGCAGTAGAATCCCAGGAAAGCAATGGTCCAAGAACATTAACGAAGGCAACAAGGTTTTACTGAGCTTAAACTTTCTCATCCTGTTGAAAAAAAGGCAAATGTTTTGCCATAACATACTTGGACTAGTTCAGAGCATCATCTGGACCACAACTAATCAAGTGCTGATACTTGCATTAGTAAATGATAAACAGACAGAGTTCAAGAATGTAACTGCTCATGAAATGTCACTAAGCAGTGGAGAAGACAGCATTTATAATGGGCTCTCAAAGGGATCTATCCTTTGCCTAAGGCCACTGATATCCTCTCCCTTCAAAAAAAATCTATTTCTGCTTATTTCTGTGTATTATAAAAATGTGTTAAATAAGGGTTCTTGGCAAGCTAGTGTGATTTGAACCACTTGATATAAGCTGGGCTCATTTTAATATGCCTGGATGTTGACTCACACAGCCAGAGACAGAAAAAGCAGCACTCTGCGAGGAGGGACAAGGTCCTAGAAAAGGACAGGAGAGCACAAAATTCTGTAATAGCATCATGGTTAAAGGAGCATAACAGAGATTATGCACTAGCAGGAGGCATTCTTATTATATTCACCACAGGTGAGATGACTGCTGGACATTTGTCCAATTTCAAGGTCTACTTTTGCAAAAAAAAATTGCTAAGAAACCTAGAAAGGGTTTACAGCAGAGCCATAAAATGCAATCCAATCTACCTTAAGGGCATAAGCTGCTCAGTCTATTAATCTTCTCAAAGAAAAGCTTAAGAGGTGACTTCATCACAGTCAGAAAGTACCTACTGGGGAAAGAGAAAATGTGGCAAGTAAATAACTCCTTCACTGTGCAAACAAAATAGGACCAAAGAGCCCATGGCCATCAATAAAATAAGACTTACTCATACTAAAAAGGATGGTAGTAGAAGGGTAATTACTGATCAGGCCAACTTCATGGGCAGTATGGTAAATTCTGACAGTTGAAGAGGAATCTAAGAGTAAGACTGAAGCCCTGGAAGGGCATCTGCGTCTGGTGTTGGTCCAAAAGACCACGCATCAGTATGAATCCAGCTCCATGAATCTCCTTCAGTGCCATGTTCACCACCTCTTCTAAGAGGTTGGAATAAGAGGGCCAAATTCTGGAAAGGAAGCAGTTTTGGAGGGTTGGGAGGCATTGTTTCAGCCCCATTACGCTGCATCAACACAGAATCTATCTGAGGGTCTCAAGTTTGGCAGGTTTGTTCTGCAATTTCTTGCATGTATGAATTCCTGACGTGCAGTCCATGATCTTTAGGCCTAATCAGCCTGCATGTGTTCAATACATAGTGATATAAAGGAGGAGTCCAGAAGAACGCAATGAAATGGGAAGATTTCTGATCCTACAGGATTCTCTGATGCAGCAGAAAAAGGAAAACAAGAGAAGGGGTCTAGAGACGGAATTTTACACATTCTAACTAGAAATGAAGTACGACAATCCCTCTTCAGCCTCAACATCATGAGCAGCAGGAGTCAGAGAGTCACACTAGGAATTGTCAGATAGGTCAGGAACAACAGGGGAGACTCAGACCTATGGGTAACCCTTCACCTTCATCCTTTACCTCCCTCTGCATCCCTGGGCCTGCCCTATGAAGCTGCATTGCTGTAATGATTATTTCCTGCTATGACTGGCTTTGAACCAGCTTTTTTATACGTAAATAGGATCAGTGGGGAGCTACCCCAGCCCACCTCAGCACAACCAGCTGTGCCCCATGCAGAGCAAACCCATGTCAAGCAGAAGCTGCTGTTTCCAGTTTGAACTCACAGAATAGGAATGTGAATCAGATCCGATCTGCTTCCTCTTCGTTTAAAGACACAAGCTCTGCTCAGAAACCTGCAATACCTTCCTAAGGCTACTATCTCCAAAACCTGATTTTTAGGCACTACCCATATAAATCCCAGTAGCAAAAACTCCTCTACGAAGCTCACATCCTTCCCGAAACACTTCCAGCTGAATGGCTTGCTTACACAGGTGGCTGCTAACACATTTCCCTAGGTTTATATAAATTGTCTGTGCAGACAAGTGTTTAAATGGACTAGATGGAAATCCCTTCCCGTCTCCGCTCCAGAAGGAGAGCCTGGAAGTGCTGCAGCACAGACATGACCTCAACGCCTGCAATGGAAGCAGTTCAGCATGGGCTGTGCATTGAGTGATGTAAGGAGCTAAGTTTGGAGAGGAGAAGTCCCACACGGGGCGAACCTCACGGACGATTTTAGCTTATGAATGAGTAAGCAGAGGTATGTTCTCAGCCAAAACCACTGAAGTATGTGAGTGACATCACCAGCATGCGAGTGAGTGACCGAAGGGGTGTGCTCACAGCGCAGGCATCTCCCCAGTTATTTGCTACACTGCCAGTGTCAGAAAGTGGAACCAATCCACACTGCTCAGACAGGGACAATTTTCACCAAAACCCATTTTTTTTTTAAAATCACTGGGTGTCAACTTTCAGGCCAAAACCAAAACAAACCAAAACAAAAACAAATAAATCCCATGCGCAGAGTACAATCCAGAAGCATCCCAGGGGACTCCTAGCTGCCTGAAGTCAAACCTAGAAACAGCCTGACTGCTCGGTGCAATGACTGACTGAGCCCGATGAGAACCTGGGCACTGGGTCAGGAATGCGAGGCTGAAACACAGCCTCCTGCCGCCGCTCCGACGGGATAGAGGGTTCACAGAGCTGCCACATCCACGCAGCTCTCCCTGCGCGCGCGGGGAGCCGCACAGAGCCACCATTGTCACTTGCCTTGGGAATTCTCCCTTTCCGTGCACGGGCTGTACCGGCCATCTGGTCACGGTGACGCGGCCTCCGCGCGGCAGCGGAGGCCCCAACCGCGAGGGCCCTTCTGCACCGAGGGAGAGGGGAGGTGAAGGCAGGGAGTCTTTGGGCCGCAGGGAGCGCGTTTGCTGGGACAGGCAGCGTGTTAGCACTGTGCGGCCTCTGTGTCGCTTCTCATCTCCGTGTGCGCTGCCTGGCCTTGGCCGTTTGGCCAGAAAAAGGACAGCAGCTCAGTTCAGGTCTCACAACCAAGGTGACAAGTCCATCCTTTGGCCATAGCAAGGGGTGCTATGGGAGGGCCTCCCAAGCTAGGGGACTGCTTGATCCCCATAAAGGGTTTCTAACTACCAGTGTAATAAATCAGCCTCTCCAATAGCAGGTGACTAGAGGAAAGGGTTTGGGGGACAGAGGACAGTTCCAAATCTGTCTCTGTGGAGATCTCCAAGCAGCAGAACAGGGCAGATCACCTGTCTGCACAACAGCTGGTCCTGACCTACATAGAAACCAGATGCTTCTAATCAGGCTTGGTCATTTGCCTCTGATACAGAAATTGGGTTCACATCAGTATTAAGAAGGCAAAATGCAGCAATGCAACAAAGCTTGTAGGTCAAAGAAAGTCCAGGCCCAAATCTGAACCACTCATTCCAGCAGGAGACAACCACAGGGATCACAGGGAAGGCAGGGCCACTTGCCACACTCCTCAGGTTACTATTCCCAGAGAAAAAAAGCAAATGCAATGACGGCAGCAGAGGCAAAGCAGAGGGAACACATGGGGAGGACCAGGTGCTGGCAGGGAGCCATCTCACCCGTTAGCAGTGGTCTTTAAGACTGAGGATGCAAAAACTCACCTAGAGCAAGTCTACGTTGCTGGCACCAAAACAGGTGTTGCAAGAGCAGTGTGACAACTATCCACACAAATGGCCTCAACTACTCTGCAGCAGCTGGGGAGAGTCTCCAGTCTTCTCATGTCTTTCTTTCTTAGAATACAAGTCTTTACTCCTTACAATAATGATCACATCAAATGTAAAGTCAAATGCAAGATAACCTGTCCAGCATGGGTAGCTCCAAGGCTAACGCTCTGCCTTCCGTGAGAGCTCTAACAATTTGGGGTAAAATACCCAGGCACTTCCTCAGCAGCTGGACATGGCTCCTGCTGCTGAATCGGACTGGCACTCAAACTGGCAGACATCCAATGTTATTGTTATCGATGGCTATTTGGGGATCCAGCTCCAGTGGACACGGTGTTATCAGGTTCCTTTGATGGGCAAGTGCTCATGCAACAAGAATTACTGCAGGAGCCAAGGGTGAAGTGGGCCTTGCAGCGCGACGCGTTCCCATGGCCACAGAGCATCATTCTGCAGCCAAGATCAGACTCACCCTGGTTACACGTAGCTGCAGAGTGACAGTCTAGCAGGAACCTTTAACCTTTCTGCATTAAAAAAAACAAATTTTCCTTTTGAAAAGAACTTGTGACTGACTTGACTCCCTCCCAAGTACATTCAGGTTTGCTCGCAACACTTGCAGCCATGAACCCTTGCTAGGTCAGAGAAAGAGCTGGCAGTTGTAGCTGGGATTCTGTGTGCTGGACACATCTCCCCATTTCCCAGGCTCTCCAGTACGTGGAAACGCACATGTACTCGGAGAGCAGTTACTGAGTCCAGAGAGGAGAAGGGAAGAGGCCAGCAGTCTCCCACACCAGTTGCCAGCTGCTGGCTCGCCCACAAACCCTATACCATGCCAAGGCTCTTAAAAACACAAACTGAATTGAAACACTTTCACACATTTAAAAAAAAAATCCAACACAATCTGGAGCTGGTAACAGGGATGCCCGAAGAACACAGTGGATGCATTTTGTCCAGTATGCACGGATCACGAGGAAGACCGAAGGGTTACCAGGCAACCATTTACAGAACATATAACATATATCTCAGAGAACCTATAAGCAATGTTCACATGTCAGCGTTACGACTATCAGAAGAACTACCTGCAATCTGAGGGGTGAAATGACCTGCCTTGGCTTTGGACATGTCAGTGACTTTGCACTAGCTCCAGTCCCTTCTTGGGGTACTTTGTTTTATAATCTCGGTTGTTGCCCTTAGGATCTCATTCCCTATATCACTGCAGCTCCTTCCTTATGGGGAGCTTGATAGCCCTGCAGAAAGTACTCAGAGAGGAGACTTATGTCTACCCTCTCTCCAGCCTCACAAGGTCTTTATTTAAATAAACTGCCCTGTTTCATTAAGTTATGGGGATCTGAAACTTGCAAACACTGTTGTACCACAGCACAGGACTCCAACAGCAGATCTCTTCTGTATTTTCCCATCCACCTAGGTGAGTAAATAGTTCTGCTACGTGGACAATAAATAAACATACAGCTGAGGTCAAATGCTTAGAAATACAGACTCTGTGTTTGCAGAGATCAGAATCAGGGTTCTGCCATGGGCAATGCAGTCAGAGGAAAACATATGGCAGTTATCAGGACGAGAAGTGGACTTACTTAATCTTAAAAGGGAAAGATTTTCCTTTCTTTCTTCCCACCCTAAACTTCGAGAAAACTAGATAAGACAGGTCAGAAAAACACATTGTATTTTTCAGCATATTAAGGAGTCAGGATAAGCAATAACAGTTAAACAGCTGCTGTGAAGTTACCTTCACAACAGCAGAAAAATAACTACATACACCAGTCCCTCCTCAAACCCTGAGTTCAGGTGAAATCAAGAAATATGTTTTTAAAGTAGCTCTGATGTACAGAAGTGCTTAAACGCCTTAGAGCTGAAAAATCATAATCACAGCTTTTATCTCTTGGAGAGGGAGGGAAGCAAACAAGCAGAACAGACTCTCAGGAGCCACCGCTCAGACTGAATGATTTCCATGCAGCTGCTGTTCTAATGTTGCTTTCCAGAATTACATACTCCTGGAATAAGCCATGGCACAATTTGGAAATCAAATGGTTTTCAAAAATCACTATAATTCTGAAAGATTTTGCTTTGCAATAACTACTGTGACATAATCCCACCATAGCAAATGGATTTCTTGCAGACCAAGAAAACATTGTACACAGACTGCATTCCCTTTGCCACTGAGCTGTTCTGTTTATTTTGGAGCATAAGTAAGTGCTGCTGGAAGATGCAGGAGAAATTTTCTGTTCTGCAGCACTGGCAGCAGCAGAGGAATCTAGCTAAAAAAAAGGGGTTTGGTCACATTGCCACAGCCTGGATGTCTCTGCTGATACTGCCAGCAACGGCACTCATTCTAGAGTTCAGTTTCTTTTGGGAAGGGAGTGCTTACTCACATGAAAGAGGGTGACATTTGAGTCAGCTGGCAGATGACAGGCCCTGCCATGCTGAACCATGCCTGCAGAAGGTGGGTGGAAGCCTGAGCACTCCCCCGAGCAGGCCAGCTCCCTGCTGGCCTGCCCATCTCCACTTACCGCCATGTACGGCCGGCACCCGGCATCTCTTGTTTTGGCGATGGAGTCCACAAGCTGTCCACTAATGCCAAAGTCACAGAGTTTAATATTTCCATTTCTGTCCAGAAGAATATTGGAAGGTTTGATGTCTATAAGGGAAAGAAATTAAACTGGTAAGTCATGGCTGAAGGTTTCTATTTCAAAAACAGCAGCTGCAGAGAATCAACACCAGTAGTGGTTATGTCACGCGGCCTGCCTCTTCGTGTGGGGCAGGTACCAACTAGATGGGCTCATCACAGGTTATCTAAGGTGCCCAGGGACAACAGGAGATGGAACTAACCCCATATGATAGAACCACAGAACAGCTGGAGTAGTAAGGGGCTTCTGGAGAACATCTCATTGAACTCCCATGCCTAAATACATCGCATGGTTGTAGGTGGATGCAGCCATCCCATTCATTCTTGAAATCCCTTTGGAGCCTGCTCGACATGGCTGGGTGCAGGCCATGCCACTCTGCTCGGAATCAATAGTCAGATGGGAAATTTGGAAATAACGGGTAGCAATACTAGTCTGGAAATATTAGCACACCCCTACTATCTTCTCTTTTCTCTGACTGAATGGGAAATATATCTGTGCTACTTCATATATCCTACTCCAATCACTGGTTAGAATGAAAAACTTCTAATCAAAGAAGTGACGAAACATCGACCTAACCACGAAGGTCATGTTTGTGCAAAAGCTGTAGTGCTCCCTCAGTGCTTACATTGACTGTAGTATGAATGCTTATAACATTTCAATTTGAAACAAAAGCCATTTTAAATCCTTACAACTATCCTTGTAGGCAATAAGAAAAAGACAAGAACTTACCTCTGTGAATGATTTTCAAGTTTTCTTTTAAGTGGTTTAGTGCTTTCACAGTCTAGGAAAGAAATACAGAATTAAAAAGTAAGCCAATGTCATAAGATTACTATGATTATTAAACTTTTGGATCTCCAGTAATGGGGGTAGGAGAAGAATACTGAAGGCATTAAGATATCAATCCTCTAATACGTTATATAATGAAGCATTTTTCTTGCATTTCTTTCATACAGAGGTGATATAAAAGAGGGCATGTGTTAAGTAAGACATATCAGCTGTTGCAAATTAAGTTTGGAAAAGGAGAACAAGAGATGAAGTTGAATAATTCCTGATATTAATCATTTTTAGTAACATAATTTAAGCCCTATGCTGTATTTTTTACTACATTACAAGGCCCCTGATCTGCCATTCTCATTCTACTGCCAAGCACCACCTCATCCCACTGTGTGAGGAGCAGCAAAGGGGCCTGGTCTGCTTTACCTGTTTGCCATCAAATGCAAGAGATGCCAGAGAGCCTTATTTCATAGGACTGTTATAAAAGTATTGGAAGTTTATCATTTTTTTCATGAAAAAAGAATGAAAGGAAGGTGAAGATGGTTTTGTTCTCTCCAAGTTGCTGGGATTCAGGAAATGGGGAAAATCTTCTTTATGGACTGGTTACAGTGCCCAGCACCTGCTTCTCTATCACGCAATACACTATGGGACAGTTAGTTATTAGCATACTCATCACCATTAAAGTCAATATAATGACAGCAGTTTTGCTGCATGCAGGGTGGCCAGCTTTCTCACAAGCAAGTGAAAGAAATCTGAGTGTTTAAGTTATCTTAAAAAATGTACAAAGAAGATTTAATAAAATACTCACAGCTAAAGTGATTTTGCCTAAGATTTCTTCTGGAATAACATCATCTAATACACTATATACATATTTGTAAAACTTATCAAACGAGGTAGACATGAGCTCCATACAGATCCAACAGTCACCCTACAAAAAGAAATAATCTCTGTTACTGTCAAGCTAAAATAATAAACCAAAATTTGGACAACATAAAGAAATTCTTTGAACTGAGTCAAGCACATAAATAAGCAACATACATTTAATATGAAAGATTCAATTACTGTTGATTAATTTTAGTGATCAGACTAGTTTTATTGATCAGCTCAGCAGCTTTTCTGCTAGTAGTAGTCAGCGAGGGCAGCAGAAGAATCACTCACACATGTACCTCTCCCCAACTCCCAGTTACCAGTGGAGAGGTGTAACCAGCCAGCTTAGACTTCACATTTAATTTAAGATGTCTGAAGTTAGATGAATGCAAACCTCAAAAACTGCCTGGCTCTCAAGAAAACTGACAGCATACTGAAACACTAACATACACAATAAGACTAAAAAATTCCTTGGAGTTTATGGCAACTGTACAGAGGATGTTTCATACAAGACTAATAGACAGGATATGGGCAAAAGAAAATGTAAGTAAATCCAAGTATGAGCTATCTTCACTTCTGATTTACATTTTACAATTTAAAAGAATGTAAAGGCAGACAAGTATAAAACAAACAGACAAGAAACTTTGTTCAATCAAAACCTAAACTAAATCAAACTATCAGAAAAATAACATGCTATTTTTTTCGAAACTCTCCCCGAGATCTGTGAATATACCCCACACTGTGAAGTTTCTGGGGATGAGAAATGGATCTCTTTAAAGATGATCTAC
>NW_010582993.1:101027-140487 GCF_000705375.1 Tinamus guttatus
GCAACATTGGCTTCATCTACCTTGCTGTTGGGGAGTACAGGTCAAAGGGTTTCTGGTTATGAGTAAGCTCCACTCTCTTGTGATATAAGTAGTAACAAATATTGAAGACATTTCCCTATATAATAATCTTATAGAAGGTAAAGTTTTTCCGAATGGACAAAAACCAAGCCAAGCTATTTGTTAATATATGGAAAAGAAACCAGAAGGAAACTGGATGGAGCACAGTGGGAAGTTGCGGCAAACAAAGGCCAGCGCACTCACCTAGCAAACCTCGAGTCACCTCTGAGGTGTTCTCCTCAAACACCTCCAGGCGTTTGCAGCAGCCAGGAGGAATTCTAAACTTACATTCACATGATTAAAAAAAGTTTGTATAGCCATGGTTTTAAGATCAAAGGTTTGTATAGCCATGGGTTTGAAGTTAAAAAAGGATTTTGGACTTACTGAGAACGAGCTCCTGTGAAACATAAGCCAAGGAACTTAATCGGTCAGACCTTGCACCTCCAGGCCAAATGCTTGGTTTAGTTGGAACAGAACTGCGCAGAAAAGGTTCCCTCAAATGCTGTTTGCTTGCCCACTATGGTGCTGAGTATCAGCAGAAGCAATGGTAACATCCAGCTCTGCTGGGTTACTCACACACATGGAAAACTGTTTTCAGCAATGATGAATAGAACACAACCTCTTGTCAAAGGAGCTGGGTTGCCTTTGAGAAGATACACCTATTTGGAGAAGCAGTTACCAGACTCCCTAGGAAGGGCTGAGTTTCTCCTGTACTAGCCAGCGGGGAAGGCCCTAGAATTACAGTCATGGGAGGGCCCATTTTACACTGCTCCTTTAGTACCAGGTTTTTTATTTCAGCACATGGCAAAGCAGGATCTAATGACACCTGTCTAAGGGGAACGGATGCTAAAAGCCTGGGCCTAAAAAACAAGCATTTCACCTGGAGCAACACAAAAGCAACTGCTTTAAGAGACATCATGGCAGAAATGGTGATAGAGAAGTCACAGAGAAGGAGGAAACTGCAGCATGGGAGGACATTTCAAATAACTGACATGAAACATGGAGAAAGGAGCAAAGCTGAATCAGGCAGCTGGAGAAAGAGAACAAACTGGCAATGCTTAAGTCTGGCTGAGAACCTGTCCAAATTTAAACTGTAGAAATGAGGTCAGGCAATGAATGTAGAACTCGGTTTTCTTTTTCAGCACTGACAACAAATGCAAAGTGTTATTGCTGCATTTCATATTACCAATAGTGGCTCAAAGAAGGATAAGGATTCAGTGGTAGTTATGTATATAAATTAAATGAAACTTGAATCACTAACTAATCCTTAAAAACCTAGATGAAATGAATGAAAGCAAGCATGGAACTGCTCTACGATAGAGTTAGTTAAGATATTGTTACTGTTTTTACCAGGCTTACATAAAAATCTCCGTACAACAAGGAAATACAACAAGGGAAACATGCCCTTTCATACTCATAGACCAGATAATGTGCAAAGAGCAGGTTGTAGGTCCCTTACATTTCTCCTTCTAGTGTCCTAGGTTTAGGCTGCAGTGGAAGCATTTACTGAATAACTCTTTCTACAGTATATGATATGCATGTGTATAAAAGGGCCAGGCAAAATTACAGCCCCTGGCCTAGCTACTGTTGATACTGCTTCTTTCAAGAACAGTCATGAAACTTGGTATCTGCCTCAAAAGAACAGAGCAGAGCTGTAGGAGACACCAAGAGTAATGGGAAAGAAGATCAAAGGTCCGGAATGGGTCTTGTCACATGGACTTGTCAGATTGGAAAAGACATGACAGAGGGGGAATACAACAAAGGTCCATGAAATCCTTGGTGGTCTGGAGAGAAGGAGTAATGGTCGTTTGCTGTCTCTTCAGATACAAAAGCTAGAGGTACCACCCAAAACTAGCAGAAAGCAAATTCAAAATAAACCAAAGTGGCAGGACAACCAAAGATAGCAGTTGCACTGGAAATATGAAAAATGTACATTCATTTAAGAGAAAAATGAATGTTTTCATGGAAAAGTAATCCATTGAGAATCACTAAGTATACAGGTACTAATTCTCCCTCTGAAGACACCCACTACATATAATCAAAGCCTGAAGGGAAGAATCACGTAAGCTTCTGTTAGCAAAAACTTTGGGCCATTGCCAAAGACAGGACACAAGCCTAGCAATTCCATTCTGAACAACTGTAGTTGCCCTCATATTCTGCAGGTACAAACCACTAAAGATGAAGCATGTCAGCCAGGAGTCTCCTGACACAGCCCTGATACACGGTATGTATGTCAGAAGCTTATGAGGAGCTTATGAGGATCCGTGGCTACTATCACTGCAGCAGCTTTGCCGCAGGGGTGCTGAGTTTGTGCAGAACTTTCATTAGGCTGCATGTGGTAACAGCTCATATGAAGCACATTTGTGTTCAAACGGGGTGATGCAGAGTGGCAGCAAAAGCTCTGGAGAGCCACAAACTCAGGAGCTGCTCAGAAGGAGGGAATGGCAGGAAGGAAGGAGTGACTGACACATGCAGACAGACTAGGCAGTGAGTGGGAGAGCACGCGCTCAGTTGCGCTCAGACATCTGGGCTGCTTACTTAAATATGCTTGATTAAAAGTGGAGGTCTAAAAATACCAACACAAATTAACTTTCTCCTCCTCACTGCAAGTGGAAAACTGTAAAAAAAAAAAATGGAAAAAGAAAAGAGAAGCAAAATACAAACTCTGCTATGAATGAAGCAAGTTTGGAGTGCCCACCTCTCTGAAGAGTGCGCCATAAAACTGAACAATATACGGGCAGTCACTGCTTCGCATTACTACATCAAGGTCCATCAGAAGCTGCTTCTGCTCCTTCTCATCCACTGTCGACCGAATTCTCTGAAAGAGGAAGATTAGCAAAGATTTTATCACTTAAGCACAGTAATGACGTGTAAGAATGACTTTTGGAGAAACATGCTAGGGACCCCAAACTCAAAGCTGAGCACATAATCCCCAAAGCAGGCTCAAACACACTCTGGAGAATTAAACTATGGTCTCAAATAAGACAAGACCTGCGACTGAGAACCCTCCAGGCCATTTAATTTGGCCTATAAAACCTCAGATCAAATTCTACTCTAGTCAGCATTTCCGCTTTCAGTTGAAATGTCAGCATTAATTGCAGCCCAGAGATTTCACTGAAACCTGCAACAAAACACTACACTTAGGCTTTCTTTTCAAAAGTAATTCCCACATAGTTGCTATCCATGTTAGGTGGGACACAAAGACAGTTTTGAAAGGTAACCATGAAATACTATGTTTAAAATTACTAAGGAAAGCCCAGAAGATAAAGTGGCTCCCTCCACCATGTCTACGCTACATTAGTGCATGTGCTCATTGCTTATCTCGGACCAGAAGGTCTTTATTGGGCAGAATACGTCTGGCATGGTGAAAAGGGACCAACATGTCACCCAGAGAAGACATGGTAATTTTAGAGAGGAGACTCTTCTCATAAAAACTACCTTTGAATTCTTTCTTAGCATTGGCCTAGGTATTACTAGCAGCATACAAAGGCCTGTATAATTTCAATAATTTTATCTTCCTAAAACACTGATTAGGCAAGATCACCTCATTAACAGCCCAGTTTCAGAGGCAAGGGAAAACATACTTTTTCCCATCTTAAAAAAAAAAAAGAAAAAAAGAAAAAAATAATTGAAAACCCTAGGTTATTTACTTTTTAAAGGCTACCGTAACACTGAAACGGCTCAAATCAGAAAGACACAGCTGTCATGGAAATAATCTCCATTGAAGGACACTTTAGCACCACATCCCAGAAAAGTCTGATTTGGGTTTGAAAGAAAAGTACAAGCTTGAAAATAGGAAACTGTAGAATTTTAACCATGCAGCCTGTTAAATGAAGGATAGGGTAGACCATCCACACTCTTTTTCTGTAATGTTGCAGATATATTTAGCATCTTGTGGTAATTAATCCATTCCCTAAAATGGAGGTGAGGAAAAATGAGATGCTGAAAATGTGACTCACGTTGAGAAATCATTAAAAAACATGGAAAAAACTGACAAGAAGTCCAAGCCAACAGAAGCAGCCTGGGCTCTCTTTCAGGAAAAACTGCTGGACTATCCAAAAAGAGATTATTCGAGATACTACACAGGTTGTGGGGAAAAATATGCATGATAGTAGCACCCACTTCCACCCCCATTTCTTAGCAGAGAGCTCCGTGCCCTGTGTGCAACCTCTGGTAGCAGCAAGACCACACAAACAGAGCAAGCAAAGGCTAAATACATGAAGGCACTTTCAGGGCTGGCCATTTATATTGCATCATTTGAAAAATCAGCAACACGATTATGTACTTTAGGACTATTTTGTGATGACCGCCACAAAATGAGGACAGTATTGACACTACAGTTTTCCTTACCTTTGGTGTATCCTGATATTTTGGCATTTCACCATTAATTCTTAGTTTTCCAGCTTTAGTTTGGCCTAGACCAATAATCATTATGTTTATACTGCCCTTTTCCTTCCCAATGAAGTCTAGAGTACTTGGGAAAACTGGCAAGGGACTTGTCCAGCGCACCAGGAATCTGTAACAACCACATCCTGCAACACAATCGAGTGGGTGGCATTTTGTAGTTGCAAGCAGAGCAAGAAGATGGCTCAAGGGACAACTAATAAAACTAAAACACTTCACCTCTAGGTCACTGGTTCAAATCTATTCCACAAAGCTCTGTCCTATCAGTGAAGAAAGTCTGATAAGTTTCATCAATTCTTTGTCTTATGCCTAAATTGTATAAAGCAGTACAAAACCATCTGAGATATCAAAGACCAAGCAGATGCAATGTTACCTTCCAGATGGCTCACCATCAGCACTGCGAGTATGAAATAATATTGCCACTGCTGTGACATGGACAAAAAATGATGGATTCAAAGGACACTATGGTGGGATCTGTCAGGAACAGCCGAGGCTCTCATGGAGATGCTATCCATTTCGAAAAAGTTCAGGAGCAGGTGAGGAGCAACATTGAAAAAAGCTTTTCACCACTTTCCACTGCAACTCGGAGATCCCTGCTGTGCCATCTTTAGCTCCCTGCTTTCTGAAAGCCTCTCAGGGTGTTTGGCAGTCTCACCAACTTCTTTCTGCATTCCCATCCTAGCTTGCTTCTCAAACTCTACAGCTTCACCTGAAAGTATCTCTTCCTACTTCTGACATTTCCTCCTCTTCTGTTACTTCTCCAGCTTCACAAGGCATGCAAGATACCTGTTGTATGGAGGACGTGATTGTAACTGCACCCCAGAACAACGCTGAACCCAAAGATTCCTCCTTTTTCCAAACACATTATCCCCAGAGCGAAATAGAAGTGGCAGGAAATTGCCTAAAGGAGAGACAGGGGGTCAGATATAATGCAGAATTTGCAGGCAGAATGGGGAGTTGAATGATGCCTTGAAAAGCCAGCACAGACTCCTCAGCAAAGGACACTTCAGAGAGTGAAAATAGCTACACATTGCAGGACTGGGGGAACGGCACAAGGGTGCTCAAGACCAGAGATTTGCAAGTTCAAGAGGAGGGGAAAAAAAGACCGGAGGCAGCAGGCAGCACAGCTGCCGAGCTGGGGACAGCCCTGGCCCAACACGATGGCTCTGTACAGCCAGGGTGCACCAGGGAGCCTGCGGGAGGTATCCCAACCCACCAGCGACGGAACGAGCGTTCGCCAGCGAAACAAGAAAAGGAGAAACAGCAAAAGGGGCTGAGGTGAACAGTAGCCACTACCCAAACAGCACAGGAGGCCCAAATGAAGACGTGTTATCTAATTCCCAGCCAATGCAAGACTGCAGTAGCTCTCAGGCTGAACCCCCTGAGGATGCAGGAGATGGTGGAGGAAGCGAGGCCAGGCAAGGCAGACTGAGAATGCCACATAGGAGAGGGATGGAAAGGTCTGACTTAGCTCCAGGTCTTTCATCTCCCAGCCTGGTTACTCTGCTGCATCAAGTCACTGTCATAGCCAAAGAAGTCACGTACATGAAAAAATGTTTTTGTAGAGGCTTACGGGAAGTCCCTTTTTAACATTTCTTTTTTTTGGTCTCAAACTTAAACTGCATCAAATCCTCCAAGACAAAATTTCAGTATAAATCCAGGTTGAAACAAAGCCTTCCGATGTCAGAAGCAAGAATTGTCTGCTCTGCCCTAGGTAGCATCAACAGGACCGAAATCATCCCCCAGTCCCACCATGCACAGGAAAAGATTCAGGTGCAGTGGGCAGTCAAAAATAATAATAAAAAAAAAACACCCAAAAAGCTATAAACGCCAAACTGAAAACAAACTTCTTGAGCTGACAGCAAGAACAGTGCTGTTCTGTTCACATGTCATAGGACTCACAGCTGTCCTCAGCTGTGTTCAGCTAAAAAGCACAGCACAGCAGTGCTTGCCAGAGTCACTGAAGGGCTGGATATTATCTGGGGAATTACAGTGATTTAAGGATGCAAAATGGCCAGGAAGAAGGGTGTTTTAGCCCATTCACTGCTCAGGAAGAGAAGGTTTACTCACCCATCTGAAATATTTTTACTGCTGACAGAAGTATGCAAGGTCTTTCACTGATCCCAAATAGCTTCCCATCTCCTTTAACAAGGCTTACTCTCTCTCCCCATTTCCTTTTAACCTCTTTCTCATCCTCTCCTTTCTCTGTGCAGTATCAGCAATCCTTGGAGCGCTGATCTGCCTCTCAACTAGCTACCAATACAGATGAATGACAGAGGAAAATCTGCTTAATAAACAATAGCAAAAAGGCATCAAATTCAGAGAGGATACATGTAAGTGCAAAGAATGGAAATAATACTTTAAAACAAAGCCATATCCCAGCTTGCAAAAGTCCCTAGACTTCTCTTCAGAAGTCATATGGGAAATAGGAAGGACAGAGAAATTTGCCCCTTGACTGAACTTAATACACTAATGTGTCATCTCGGTGGGTTTTTACGAACTATCTGGCTGCAGGATGAAGAAATTATGGAGGCATAAATAAATGTTACATTTCTGCTCTCAGGGATATCTGATATATGGCAACCTGTTTCAAAGTGGGAAACTGCTATCAGAGAAAACAATCTGCAAAAGCCAAGCAAAGACGTGAACATCTATTTAAAAGCAATGGAGAAGAGAGTAAACAGCAAATACAAAGCAAAATGATGTGAAAGAAGCACTATGCTTTGAGCAAAAAATGGCTCCACAGCTTACCAAGTCCTCTGGGAAGTACAGGAATCTTTTATGAATATTTGATAAGCTTGACATCCTACTGAATTTTATGCATCTCCAAATAGCACCTTGACCAGCTTCTCTGATTCCTCAGCTGATCTTGAAATTGCTTCTGATTTTTTTCAGGACAAGCTTATACAAGAAGAAATAGACTTTGAGCAAAAAATGGCTCCATAGCTTACTAAGTCCTCTGGGAAGTACAGGAATCTTTTATGAATATTTGATAGGCCTGACATCCTACTGAATTTTATGCATCTCCAAATAGCACCTTGACCAGCTTCTCTGATTCCTCAGCTGATCTTGAAATTGCTTCTGATTTTTTTCAGGACAAGCTTATACAAGAAGAAATAGAAGGCTAACAAAAAATGGTCAAAATACTGTAGGAATAAACAGGAAACAAGAAAATGGAAACCAGGTCAAAGGGCATTGGCTGGAAATGAAAACTAGACTAGGCAATGCTGCAAAGAAAGGCAACTGGATTGATTCATTCGGTAGATACTGGAATATGAAGAAAATTCTGGTGTATAAACAAAAAATATATATTTTCTTGGGTAAGGGAGAAGTGAAACACAAGGATTCTGGACAAAAATGCCCCTTTCCCAATTCACTTACATTCCTAGGCCCAGTAATTTCTGACAGAAAAAAAACATTCAATAGAAAAGTGGTGTAAGATTCTGCCCTGTGGCCACGACAGTATGTTTGAGGGTTAGCTGAACCACCAGCCATTCTGCCAGTCTCTTGACGGTTGATTTTTCAGACAGTTTAAAACAACAGAACGGGAAGAGGAAGAAATAAGTAGAAAATCCTAATACCGAAACCCAAATATCAGAGGATTTCCCTACTGACAATGGTCTAACAAAGAAGGTCTAAGGATGCTGATCTGATAGGAGAGAGGGTTTGGGCACAGACATCTGAACTGCACGTTTTTGCCAACCTTCCGAGGGCTCAAAGATGTCACTGTCACTCTCAGACTTCTAATCCTTTGCAGATTAAAGGTTCACTATTCAAAATATGATTATTTTCAGGGTGAACTCTTCAAAGAAGAAACTCTCCTAGCCTCCAAGGGATCTTTCAAACATCCTAGGTAATAAAATGCACACTATGTACAACATGTACTCCTTAAGTAATAAGCGTCCTGTTCCAGCAGCGAGAATACTGCCTAGCTTTCATTCAGGTTTAAGCTTTTATTTTATTTACACACATTTATACCAGTCTGGAAAATCAAGTATGTCAAAGATTTTCAAAGCCCTTTTTTTGGGACAATGATCGTTAAGGTCAGAAGAAAACCTAAGAACAGGAAAACAAACAAACAAAACCCTCACATTCTCCTGAAATTTCACTTGAATGAAATGGGGCTTCTCTAAACTTTCTTTGATATACCAAAGACACTCGTATCATCAAGGAACAAGGTTCATAACCAACAAGGAGCGGTAAAACACATAGTGATATGAGGGGCAAATACCAAAGCAGGCTAGAAAATGGCACATGTTGTGAAGTCTCCAGACATGAACCGAAACGACCTGGCCATATCCTGGGAAAGGAGTAGGGTTCTCTGCAATGCAGACCAAGAAGTCAGACAGATCCATGAGTCACTTATGAACTTCTATGGACTGGCCAAAAAGAGTTACGATCAAAAAGAAAATGAGAAACTAGAAATAAAGTCAGAGGACACCAGAACTGGTAACCAGAATAGGCAGAACTGTGGAGCAAAAATTCTGTTGGGGCTGTTGGCTAATGCCTGCAGCTTCCTTCACAGAAAACATGGAGTCCAGAAGAGAAATCTGCCAAGGAGGTGAGCAGTGAACGTAGGACCAACTTTGTCATCATGGATTTGCACAGACTGGGCTGCTACTGGACAAACTTGAGCTGTCTCTCTTCTATGTGGGAGAGTCTTCACTTAACATGGATGCTAATAAATTCTCAGAAAAATAAACAGTTTCTTCTGGCAAGCAGAAGACTGCAATACTAGCAGCCTGACAGGAAGGTCTGTGAGAGAGTATTATTTTTTATTAAGATTGTGAAAACATACTACAACTTTTCCCAGGGAGAGAGAATAAAAGGTTTGGACACTAATCCTTCACATTTCTCTTCCGGCTCCTTTGCTGTCTCCTTTCTGACATCTCTAGGAAGAGGCCTGCTTCGCAAGAGAGGGTAGGAGGTGCAAAAGCATCGCAGAAAACACCGGCCATCGACCTCCCAGAGGACAGCCCAGCTGCCGTCTCCGCCTCTGCGGTGGCCATCTTGCTGCTCCGGCCTCTGGCCTGCCCCTTGAGGAGTCTTGGTAATGCCTTTTTGATACTCAGGTGTGTGTTTATAGGGGCAAAGAACGATAAAAGGTGAGGAAAGCAAGGAGCAGGCTCGTTACCAAAGGCCCCTGCTTGCTCAGCAGGGCTCTGGGAGGCCGGAGGCTTTGCTGAAGTGGTTTCACACCAGGCACATTCTCCTCTTCTCCCCCTGACGTCTCTGTACCAGATGAGAGTTCTCTGACTCATGCAGAGGACTGGCAGGGCTGCTGGTGTGAGCAACCAGACACCCTCATTAAAGGTGCTAGAATCAAAGCTGCCAGGATCCATAAATTGGCTGAGTAGGCCAAACTGCCTGAAAGACAGGGAAACTGGAAAGCAAGAGAACTGCATCTCCCTCTGGTTATTCTGGTCATCTTTTAGCACATGCGGGATGACAGCAGAGGCTGAGTGGCTTTCCCTCTGTGGTAAGAAATGTAGACAGTGAGGGAAGCAAAAGGCTTTGATGAGAGAGCTCAGGAATGATGCAAGTGAGGACCAGACGGCCAGCAGCAGGAGCCTGGGTGCTCGGCAGCATCTGTGTCACACAGAGAATGACTTACACAAAGCAGAGAGAAACTGGAAGGCTAAACTAAACCAAGCTTCAGAAATCAAAGACTGCAGAACCCCGTAAAAGTGGTGTGACAGGCTAAAAAATAAAAGCCAGAGGAAGGAGTTGGAAAGAGCACCTGGTTGTGTGCTATGGAAGAGACACATCTGCACAAGGTGAGAGGTGAGCAGGACAACTGTGCAGAATCCCCCGTCTGCCTCCACGTAGCAAGAACTGCAATCAGAGGGAAAGGGAGCACATTTGCATCTGCTCATGAAAATATAAACGTGGCATACTTGCAGAACAAGCAGAAGTTTAACCTGTCCACAGCAGAAGGAGGCTGAGAAGTCACAAGGGGTGGCCCTCTGAAGACAGCAACCGCAAACTTGGCCCTTTCAGAAACACATGGAGGTGCAAACAGGACTTGGCCCTTTCAGAAACACATGGAGGAAAACTTAAAGATGCTTTGGAAAGCCGCTGTGGGTAGTGATGGCAGCTGGAGGAGGCCTATGTACCAATTTCCTCTGCATCTAACTAGCAGCTTCTGGAGACATCTCTATTTCACTCACCAGTAGAGAACAGCCAACAGCTTTTGGCTTCTGGCCTCCAAAAGCTATTTCCTCCAGCTGAATGTCCTTCCAAGGATGATTTTCCTGCTGCACTGATGTTGCTGTAATCAGCTCTTGGGGAAGCAAAGGAAAAGCAGAGCAGGTCCACCAAGTAAGGATGAGGGCTTGGAAATTCTGCAGGATTAAAAGCGGTCCCGAATGCCCTGCATATAGCACCATGCCATGGCAGTGAGTTATGAGCAGGTGCCATTTAGATCTTAGCTATGATCTGAAAGCACTACCTGAGCACTGTGCTTGCGTGATTTCCTCTCAAGCAGCCATTCCCCTTCTAAACCTCCCTCTCTTACAGAAGGGCAGGGAGTAGAGGGAGAAAAAAATCCACAAAAAAAACAATGTAATGGGGAAAGTTCCTGTCTATAAAAGCAAGGAGAGACCATAGGGAGCAGATGACTTACTTAAATGCAGGTGAGGAACAGGGGCTTCTACAAGCAACAGCATCATCAGCTGTCAGGACACTGCAGGCTTGAGTGACACACCAGAGCAGAAGGTACACAGGGCTCACAAGGTAGAATAAGATAGTGCAAGGGCACAGAGAGAAATGCACAACCTAGACTGCCCCAAAAGAAACAGTATAAGCAATCTCAGAAAGACAGACTTAATAGTCTGGGATCAACCCTGCCTTGAAAACTATCTGTAACTATTCCAGCCTGGGAGACCTCACACACTGTTGCACTCACAAATTTTCCTTTTCTCAGTTTCATGCTCTATCTCCCCTGGGCCATAGAGAACAGTCTTTTGTTTTGCTGCTTAAAGCTTCAAAACGAATACTGTTTCCCCAGACTCTCCATCCTTCCTTGCCACCTCAGGGGTAAAAAAGTGCTTCAGGCTTAGCCATGCACACCCAAGGGGAGTGGGGTCAGAGAAAAGAAGGTGCCTTCACTCCAGCCCCAACTTTGACATTTTAAGGTTCAGACAGCCTTTTTTTTTTTTTTAATATCGACTCCCCAAGTCAAGCACCCTACTGGGGTGCAACCCACCTCCCTACCGTTGGGACAGGTTGTGCAATGGGATGCTCCAGCCGAGCTCTTCAAGAACACAGCACTGGAGCCCTCCACCTCCCAGGTTGTTCTTGCATGACGGGTCTTTGACACGGGACACTGGCAGGACTACCCTGTGACCCGAGGAGTCCTTTGTGCAAACACAGACTGGGGCAAGAGAACTGCTGCACCGGTGGACCTGTCCATTCTCCATGATGGCAGCTACGCCAACAATCTTCTCAGCCTAGCTGTAACTACTGCAGAGCTTTTGCTAACAAAATCATTCAGTTATGGGTTTTTTTCTACCCACAACTGACATGTTCAGGGTAGCAATACTTGTCACTCAGGCCACATAACCTAGGCCTGAGGCTGGGGATGCCAGGGCAGCACCACTCCAACACACTGGCATCATTTCACCACATCTGCATTTTCAACCTCTGCTCTGCAAACTCCATCTAGAAGTTCCATCAAGGCAACTAACAGAAACAGGCCTTTAGCTACAAGGACCCTCTGCTTCCACTGGAGATTTTAAGGGGTAAAAAGAAAGGTAGAAATATCACTGTCCTGGGATCCAAAAAGCTCAGAGAGACCTGCCCAATATCCCTTTACTGTGAGGAAGTCAACATTTATCAGAGAAAAATTAGAGGATGGTGGTTACTCTGGGTGTCCTGACACACTTGAGACAAGTATGAACTGCCTTCACAGTAGCCAGAGCTGGGGCTTAGACATGTCTACCTTATACATGACACCAGCAGAAGTGAATATTTCCAGACCAGATCAGAGAATATCCCAAAGAAGGCAGAGCTGAAAAAGAAAGCAATGCAAAGTTGTGGAGTTTGCAGCTCTGTTCTACTCTTTCATTAGACCCACAGGAGCATTTGCAAACGATCTCATCAATGGAGCTAAGTCACCACCCAGCAACAAGCAAAGAAAAGGACATGAGAGAGAGGGAGGGAATGCCTGCTGTCCACCCCACCCAGCTCCTGGGACAAGCGATTCCTCCACAGCCCCCAGCGAGCTACTACAGGAAGGCAGGAATTACTCCCTATTGCCTAGCTAGGAGGTGAGGGGGCACGTTGTTCTTCAGATGAATTTCTGGATAGCATTAGGAACAACAGGGACAGTTCTGGAAACCACTACAATCTCCATCTTCAGAGCAGGTTCAGCATGGTAAGCACAGAGCAAGGACACTACCATACAGTGACACAGAAGAACACTCCCTGGAATGCATTTTCCCCATCCAGCTCCTCTTGGACTACAAGCTACTACACCATGGCCAAATGCTGCCCAAAAACCACAAAATTTAAACCGCTACCTTATTTCACAAAGCACACCCATGGATGTTAACTTGTGCCTACCATCAATCTAGGCTATATCCGAACCAGTGACCCAGAGGTGAAGGTCCATTTCATGTTATCACTCTCCAGAGATATGCGGTCCCCTCAAAACAGTAAATTTCTGATAGGCATTTTCAAAAGGGCAAAAGCAATTATGAGATCTTCACAAATCACTGGACAATATGCCCATTATACAATGTATTTTCAGGGAAAAAAAAGCAGCCTTTATACTGAAAATAAATAGAAAAGAGCAGTGGATAGGTGATAGATGGAAGAACATTAATTCTCCATCACATTTCAACCCTAAATGGACTGAAGTACAAACGTAAGTATGGGCATCACCTACTTTAACTGCCATAATTTGCCCACTTGGTTTGTGGACCATTTTGTTGACAGAACCATAAGCGCCTCGTCCAATTTCTCCAAGGTCTTTCAAGTCCTCTGCTGTAAAATCCCAATGCTGTTCAGGGGAAATCTTCAATTTTCCTGATGATTCAATGCTGTGTGTTCTCAGTCTCTCTCTGTCAAAAATATTGGGAAGCAATTTTTCCACATTTTAAATAGTCTGTAAATTTCTCTTTTTCAGCACTTGATTAAACATTAAAAGAGAGGGGTTCACAAAGGCTACAGCAACAATCTGACTGCACGCAGGATTTTGGTTGGGGAGGGAAGGAGGGAGCAGGAGGGGGAGGGAGGATGTTAAATCAAAAATGACATTCGTTTGCTCACAGCTTCAATTAATGGCACGTTTCTCCAGCTGTGGCATAAAAATCAATATGTCTCATATATTAGAGTCATTCTACTCACTCATTTACACAGTTCTTTCTGCTTTGCACAAAATACATCAGGCTTAAAGCAGGATCTGGTAACATGCAGAACCAAGAGTCTGAAGAGCACTCCCCAGTCCCAGAGCCCCAAAGCTGCTACATCTTTACACCGTTCCACTCCACAGCAACTGTCTCATTTTTAGTTTGATTTTTATTCCACCCGGGCTATGTCTTCTCTTTGTTATCAGGGGGACTTTAAAGAGAGCTTGCTCTTAATGGAAAACTGCAATTAATTTCAAAGCATTTTAGGTAACCATTTGATTAAAAAAAAAAGCCAATAATTTATGTTCTATTAAAAAAAAGAAAAGCAAAAAAAAAAGGGCAATATAAGTTGTGACATTTGAAAACACAAATTGCCTATTCAACTGCATCTTTCTCAAACACCTACATTAATACTCTTGGGCAAAAATCACTCCCACTAAAGCTTAAAGGATTTTGGTCAAGTAAGGAGCAGAATGATGCTCAGAGTCTGTGGGAGAAAACTAAAAGACTTCCACAGCTGATTTATTTAAGGTGCTTCCAATTACTCATTCAAATGCAGTAATGCTATCACAGGTTTAGTAGGTCATGTGCATGCATTTTCAACATTTTTCACCTTAAAAAGCCACTCAAGTTTCCAGGTTTTCATTAATTAATGAGCATAAAGGTCTTTGGTCATAAAGGATGTCAAAGGCCTGAGGTTCCTATTTTATAGTAGCAGTAATAGCATTAAAGATGCTTCTCAATGTAGGACACATGTTAAAGCAGAGAGGTATTTTTAAGAACCTCATGTACAAGGGAGATTCTGTCAAACTAATCGTTTGGACTCTGATCACTTCACCTGGGCATTTGACTGAGCAACTGGCTTTTCCAACATCTGCTCCCATGAGCCCAACACACACGAGGTATTTGATCAAATGGATAAAACTGATCAAGTTTATCAGCCAGAGGAATAAACACGTTACGGCTGATTCCACGCTGATAAATACAGCTATTTGTCAACCAGCAGCTGCAAGCGCTGCCCGGTTGGATGATATGGTGGACCCAAACCTGACCCTCACGGGTTTTTATTTGGAATCCGGGTTGTGAAAGGGCAATGAGGTCAGGTCCAAAGGTCAATTTACTGGAGTAACTAAGGCTCCACGGGCTTCATCTGCTGCACGCTGGCTTCTCCACGGCACGTTGGTTTAGCACTCCCTGCGCTCTGAACAGCTGCATTTTCTGAACCTTTGACCCATCTGACAAACTATGTCTCCAAACTGCTCCCCTGCCAACACTGTGCTATGACTGTCCTGTTCTTTCCCCTTCTCTAATTTTCCTAGCTTCCCATGTCCAACCTGCCACTCTCTAGAGCCTCCCTTCAGCTTCATCGCCCTTAAATTCTTAATTCAGGGGAAGACCTATTAATAGTGCTGCAGATGTTAAGTACACAGAAGCCTGCAGAGGCAGAGGTGGCATCCATTAGTTAGCATTATTTACATTCTTTATGTTTTGGTGCATTTTATTCCTCAAATGAAACCCTGCATTTGGTTGGGTTTTCCCTGGAATCTGCTTACTAAAAAGCAATGAATAAAAATAAGTAAGTAAGAGCAGAGAAGGGAAAAGAAGAGCAGAGAAAGAAAAAGAGCTGAGAGAGAAAAAAGAACAGAAAAAGCAAGAGCAGAAAGAAGAGAAAGGAAAACGATAAAACAGAAACATGGTCTCCGTCCTGCCAGCTGTCTTTCAGGCAGCTTACAGTGGAAGGAAGGCTACACGAATCAGCTACTATTTAACTGTTCAACCATCCTGTTTTGTCAGTACCATAAAAATAGTTCTTTTGATAGAAGAACTAAGGTGACAAGCAGCCTGCCGGGGAGGCGCTGCTAAATGGACATTTCCTGCCTACCTCCCGCGAGCTGGAGGGAAGGAAGAAGCAAGACCATTCAAAAAGAGCAAAATCTTGTTCTGAAAGGCAGGAAAAAAGAAAGGGCAAAGAGCTAGTTCCACGAGGAAATGAGAGCGTTGATTTTTTTTCTGAACAAATTTTCTCCCTCTTTGGTTTCTAAACAACACTCAATATTTCAGTTTTCAAGGTAAAAAAAATTTAAATGTTGACACTGTTTATTCAAAGAAAGGAATTAAACCAGTCTCACGTCTTTCCTTTGTCTGTTCCTCTGCCCAGGAAACTTTGCTTTTCTCACCCTATGGCAGAAGAGAAAGCACATCTGAATCCATTCATCTCTCGTTGAACAAGAAGCCTGTTTCAGCAAGTGCATGCACTGTCCCTGCAGCTGCAGGAGGGGGACCGAGCAGCAGGGATGAGGATGGGAGCGAGGAAACACTCCTCTCTTATGGGTTTGTTTAGGTGCCTTCTGCAGCTATTCATGAAGCAGAGTAGCTCCAAGGAACTACAACACTTCCCAGCCTATTGCGTATATGGTTTGAAATGGGATGTGCTGTCAATGTCCACCTATAAAAACTCAAATGTTTTAGATTGGCTTAATTCCCATTATTTATTTATGATGCCATCTGCCTTGCATCGTGATCAGAGTTCCTGCATTTTTTCTATTTTTTCAAATACCCAGAGAAATGGTCATAAACCAAAGGACAAGCTTGACAGAGTGACAGACATTTTAATATAGGTTTTGCTCATTTAGCTAGTTGTCAAATATAAATACTGCAGTTTTCCTTTAAGCAGCATGGCCTAGCTTAAAAATCGTAACCGGAACACAACAATTACTTTTAGCATCAAAATGCTATGCTTTATACCAGCAATTTTTAAATGTTAAGGAAAAAAAAAAGACCCAAAGGATTTCAGGAAGGCAGCTCAAGAATGCAAATCCAGCACTGACTCTCTGCATTGATATAAAACAGGAAAATTGTGATGTAAAACCGAGTGAAGCAATTCAAACAAATAAAGCATCAATGCATTACGTCTATTACTAGATTTGCACTGCTGCAGATGTACGAGTGCATAAATCCCCGGTGCAGACGTGCTCAAAAAATACAAGGCCTGCCTAAACCCTACATTACATCCTATGGGGTGGGTATTATATTATCCTAGCTCACTCTAGAGAATAGAAAACTAACTGTACGGAATGGGGTCCAGTGAAGGTAAAATTAATGTCTAGTTCCTGTTTCTGCAACTCATCAGATTTCAATGACTGTGTTTAGTGCTCATTACATTTTGCACAGACATTACATAAATCTCTTACCATTTCTTTTTAAAGCCGTGCAACCCAAATCTCTCTAAAGCTAGCAATATTTGTGTAAAACTGGGCATATATTTTTTAAAAGAACAGGATGCCTAGAATGGACTTGATGGGCTTTGATTGTTTAAACCTTGCATTAATACCTAGAGAACGTGGCGATATTCAGTTAATCCTCAAATAATTTTAAAAAGCAGATTTTTCAAGTATACCTTTGGGATTGTAACTCCTGCTGATTTGTCCAGCATGTGAGTTTTTAACTCTCTTTTTTGCCTTTGAAAAATTTTAAATGCAAAAACTATCATAGGCTTAGGAGGTGGTGGTGATGATTGCACTGGAAAGACACCAACGTATGGGGCTCATTGCAGATGGTTACTATGCTTGTCACAGCAGTTATCCCAGGGATTAGGAACACCGAGCAAGACAACAACTCCTCCTAACAGTTGCCCTTTGTCAGAAATAAAAATGTTTGCGGATCCAGCTTGGCAGGAGGCACACAGACTGCTGGCGCCAGGCACCACAGCTGGGCCAAGGACAGTGTCACACACAGGCGGGACATCAGTTTGCTCCCTGCAAGCCTGGGGAGCCAGACCCGCACCGGAGAGCCCGCCACGGCCACGAGGCCACAAGAGCTCCTGGAGAGGAACCACAAAGACATTCGGAGCTTTTGGACAGGCCGTGTTAGTTATTCAAGCCCTGCTATTAGCACCTAACTGAAGGGACACCAAAACTTTAAAACGAGCATTTTTTTTTGGCATGAAAAAAAGGAGGACTGGGGAGACAAGCAGAGAAAAGTTGGTGTGTTTTTAGGCAAAATCGAAAGTTACCAGACATGAAGCAAGGCCAGAAAGATGCTACAGGTTAACTGCCTAAATCTACTGCTTTCTGCATTGCTTGCTTAAGAAATCTGTGGGATTCAGGGCAAAGAAACTCCAATGTGATGGATTCAACATTACAGTTGACATGAATAAAACAGATCTGCATAGGCAAAAAGATCCAGACAGACCAGCTGTGCTTTACAAATCTGCCTAATGCCAGATTTTTCAAGAAGGTCTCTCCTTAAAGCTTCTATTTATGCTTTGGCTAATGAAAACACAGCACAATTCTAATTCTCCACAAGTTTGGTAAAAAAAGATGGTGGAAACGATGAAATTTTAAAAACGGTTCTGTGGTCAGCATGGTCAATAAGCCCAACAGGTGCTAAAACTCAAATTCAAACAAAAAATCTTCCATGCAAACTTCCAAGTTTTTATAACATTGTGCATTGTTCGCAATTTCAGAGAAAAAAAATGAGGCTTATGACTCTGGCTAAAACCTTTCTATCAAGTATTGTAAATAGCCTAGAGAAATTGCATTCCTTCTATCTAAATGCCCAAGACATTTTTAAAACATTTCTTTTTAGACCTAATGCAGGCTAATGCTCATGAAACAGCAATCCTGCTTTAAATTTCACTGGAGAAAACCTCCAAAAGAAAACCTGCAGCTATTTCTGGAAGTCTGAAAATGTTAATGGTCTTGCAAGACTTCGACAGATTCACAGGAAGAAATTTATGCTGAACAGTAAAAAAAAGCTAATAGGCAATGGAGGTCCCTTCAAAAGGGGCAGAATTCAAGTGTTTTTGCTCTGACTCATTTAAGCTGTCTTGAGGCTTGTTCTTACCACTAATAACTCCAGATTCCTAGGATGAAGAAGAGCTACAGGAAACATATCAAAGGAGGAAATAATTTAGCTCTGCATCTCTTACCTAATCAGATTAAAAGCAAAAACACTTTCGCTCCCTATCACCAAGAACAAGTGGCTGAAGTTCCCTCTTAGTTTTTCTCTGTCTTTCTAAGCTCCTCTGATCATTAAAAGCAAGATAGCAACAAAGCATGGAAGGCTGCACAGGTCCTTGCACAGCCCCTGTGTCTCGGCCCAGCACACGTTCAAGCTTGTTAGGACTGTCCCTGAGTTTAGTGGGGTTTGGCTGAGGCATTAAAAATGTCAATATTTTATATTAAGCTCCCTTGGTAAACTACTGAGTTACAATGAATTTTGATTAACCCTGCTCTTGACGCAGAGGAACCCTCTCCATTCGTCATGGTGAGACCTGTCCTGAATTTAACTAAGCATATTAATCTCAAACTCATTTTTATTTGGACATGAGCCAGACCGCAGCACAGTCACTGAACCTTCCATCCTCGGCTGGGTATTCTGAGCCTATGCTGGTTTTAAGCGTGTTGGAATAATACTGAAAAGTCTGCGCTAATTAATTTAAATAACCCTTCTGAGAAGGCCGACTCTTTTCCTGACACATTACATTTCCTGAGCCATGGCCAGCTATCCGTGAAAGAACAGGAAACAGAGACATGAGCACATCAATGAGAATCAACAAAGGAATCAGAATATATATATATATATTTATACTTTGGCAAATGATACTGAGATGCGATATCATTATCATTACACAGAAATCACTCATGGAATGACGCTATTTCTGAGACAAATTCCAATACTTTACAGATGCCATTTTTGCGGATATGGAAAATATGTGACAATGGCTAACAGACAGTTAAGCTTACTGTAGCCTGCTGGAAAGTTTCTGGATGAGGTCCGCTTCTCTCCTTTTGAAACTGAACGGGACAATGTGATTACTACCCAGTGTTGCTTGTGCATCACTTCAGCCAGGAAAAAGTTGTGAAAATGACAGGAAAACATGGTGCTGTTATCACATGACACAATAACGCATAACACAATACTCATCTAGTCACACTACCTTTGGAGTAGTTAACATCAGAAATTAGTGAGCTATGTATTTTTCTTCCAGATTTCACCTAAAGAAACCTCTCTCACTAGCAGCAAAACAACAGCATATATAATTGATGATTAAAACTGTAATTTAACACAGGAAATTGCAAGCAATTTTTTTTTCTTACAACAGTGGCAATTATTATTTCCAATTGTACCATTATAATGATTAAGAACATGGCTAATTAGATTAACCTCACTAACCAAATATCCATGCATAAGTGACACATTGCCTCAAGGCACATTGACCATCACTGCATTGCTATTCTTGTGGTACAAAAACCAGAACTTACTAAAAAAGAACCCTAGCTCCCATTTTGGATCCACCAATCTAAGACTGGTGGTCTCTTCCTTGTGGATTTGTCATTCCTGACCTACAAAGGTAGGTCAACTCATCTCTTAGTGAGTAAGTTTCCACCTCTTAAATACACTATGTAGTTAATTTTTACCTTTAGAGCTGCATAAGTGACAAATGAACCACACATCAATTACCACTCTATGTTATTAAAGTCTTTAAGAACAAAAGTCAGGTTCTGGAGCTTGCCATCTGAAAACGTCTCCTTCCAATATGTAGATCCATTATCTCAGAATGGTCCTAGTAGTTCAAGCAGGATGGATTTTTACTAAGCATTTTATGGATGACAAACAAAACAAACTTACAGGCACTTTACAAGTGAACAATGAGCTATGTCCAAAGGTTCAGAAATACCTACTTATAATTTTGTTCAGTTCCTTAATGGAAACACTTGACAGAACTGAATAACTAGGTTATTTTCTTATTTTACTATGTTCTTTCAGCTCCGTGAAGTATTTTTGCTTCAATTACTCTAATGAGGAATTTTTCTGATTTAAGCTTTTGCATGTTAGAAAGCTCCAACTCTAGCACCAGAAAGCTGGAATCTTTTTTTTTTTTCTGTTTGGGATAGAAAAGCTTTTAGTAATTTCACATGGATTAACTTGAAATTCAGTGCACCTCTGGAAAAATCTACCTGGCGATATAATTTTTCTGGTGACAGACAAGGAGAAGTGGGAGACAAAGGAATAACCCAACTGCAAGACAGATATTGCTTTTTCAAAGATGCATCTATCATATTCAGTGCCCAAAAGAGAGCTCATAACAAGACTAAATGAATCAAATCTGATTTATATTTTAAAAGTGCCTCTCCTATAAAACCTAAGATTCCTATACACCTGTGCAAGTAACTGCCTGCCCACTGCCCCCTTGCTCCACAGTTAATGGTATCACTACAAGATTTAAAATTTTGATATCATCAGACAGCTGTTTGGGCACAGTTTTATCCACTCTCAGTTAGGGTCTAAGAGGTAATATAAGGATCCGGAGTTCTGTAAAGATGCTCTGCTGGAGCTAGGCCAATAGCACAGAGTCACCTTTCCCATCCTGCACTGGCTTGAAAATCCACGTAGAACATCAGAGAGCTTGAACAGACCCAAATAGAGTAGGCAGAAGCCCCTCACATCCTGCAAAGATGGCAACACCTTCACTCTGCTCTAGCAGAAGGTATTCGAAAAAAAACACTTTCAAATGATGTACACTTCTGTCAGCAAATGTATTAGTTATATTTGGCACAAGGGAGCAATTGTCTATCCAGATCTATTCCAAGCACATTTCGGAACGGAGAGAATTAAGACTAGCTCGAGGAAAAGACTATTTAGGGTCACAATGACAGACTTGGCCTTTTGGTCTCTTTTTTTTTACTTTTTTCCAGAGGTTTTCCAAAATGCAGGGACCTTCACGACAGGAAGCAACAACATCCAGCTGAATCTCAAAGAGGAGGTCTGTAATTTCTGGCTGAGCCCGGTTAATCCAAGTCCTTTTCAGAAGTCAACCCCGCGGAGCAGCAAAGCTGCTTCAGCCCTGCAGGCTGTTCCCACCTCCATCCAACGCACCCAGTGCGTCCGCAAGCCATTTACATTAGGTTTTTTTTGCCCAATGGCTGGTTTTCTCTGTGTGCCAAAAGGGATAATCAAATCTATCAGTTTGGACTCAAAGCAGAAGACTCAGATCACTTCTCCGTAACAGAGAAAAGTGCGAAATATTTTACTAAAAAGAGGTGATCAATATTTGAAGAGATGAATTATGTAGCTCTTTTCTGAGGAAATATAGTGACCCTGAATATACAGAATAGCAGGGAGCAAAGTTTGTTTCTGCACTTCGCAGTCCCTTAGGGTTTCCTGAAGAAATGCATTGCACCAGGTCCAAACCAGCAAACTTAGGGTTCAAGGCCAACTTAAATCACACTTATCACAATCATATTTACCTGTACATGAACCCTTTCTCATTTTCTCTGTGTCACAAAATGATCAAAGACTTCTGTGGCTAACCATGAAACATTAAGTGGAGCCCATCAGTGACCATGACTTAAGGTCAGACACTAGATAAACCATCCACACAATACAGCACAGATGATTGCTGCACACAGGCATTAAACTGGTTCCAGTGATGTATCAATGTCCTACTTTGATACCTGTAAATAATTATTCAAACAAAACATTCATCCCCCCCAAAATGAGAGTACAGAAAAACCTATTTATGTATATATACACATATACAAACACACAAACAAACACACAGATGCATATGCATATATATACACATACACAGAGATTTTGCATAAGAACTGTAATAAAAGAAGGTATTGGTATCTGCTGGTTGGCTCCTAAAAGATAGTTAGACACTGATGTGCAGTCATGTAGTACTGGACAAGCAGCTTTAGGAGCAGCATGAGCAAGAGACCTGGATCTATCACAAGCAGGCTAAGTGCTAGGACGTGTCAGTTAACCCATATGGTGCAAAGTAGGGGGCATCTGAGGTTTCCTCACCTGAGCTTTGGTCCCTATATCGGAAACTACAGTGGATGCTGTACATGCAGTTAGAAGACATACCCTGAAATTCTTTCCTCTGCATCGGAGAGTAAAACATGCATAGGAGCACAGACTGCTGGACCATCATTTTCCTCTCATAAGACCAGCAGATTTTGTATATTAAGAAAGTTGTTATTGTATCTGGAACAACATCCACGAGGAAGGGTGTAAACCTTGAATCTAGGCTTTCTTTATTCTGAGGACTTAATCCACATCCCAAGAGACTAAATTACAAGACATGCAGGATGGGACACTTATTCTCCCTGTTGAACTGGGATCAAACCACAGCTAAGAAAGTAAGATTCATCATTCCAGAAGAAAAAATGCTAAAATGAAAATGCCAAGAAAGTACTCTAGCCTCTAGCCTATTATCTAAAGATGAACAACAGCATCTCCTACCCCCTAGTACTGAAATCAGTAGCATCTTAAATGTTTTCAGAGCACACCTTGCAAAGTCTTGAATTCAGACATGGCAATGCTTGATTTCCTCTCTCCTTGATGCAGGATAGCAGCAATCCAGAAAGCTCAACGGATCCCAGTGGCACTTTGGGGGACGGGCCACAGTAACATACAGGTGCCACAAGATATTTTTATCGAAAAGCTCAAGTCCTAAGGACACCTCATTGCTTGAGGAAGGAAGGGGGAAATTTTGGGTCTCAGGCATATTTATCAATCTTGAAAAGCTTACTACTGATTACAGATAATTAGACCCCTGAAGGCTGACTGAACATTAAAAAAAGTCAGAGATGGAAACACGTAACACTTCCTCTACAAGGTATCAAATAGAAGTTTCAGAACGGCTTGTAATATTTGTTGGGTAAAATGGTTAAGCTTAGTTAAGCTTAAAAAAATAACAGAATAATCTGAAAATACACTGAGATTTAAAAAAATCATTGGAAAATCCAATATGAATGGACCTATGCTCCTACATTTTCTCTCTCATCCTCAGAGGACCCTAGGCTGTTTTTGTGTGCTGAATGCTTTTAACATCTCACATCAGGCTTTTATAACCTTTAAATATGAACATGTACACTGCTGTCCTTGCTAGGGGGTGCAACACCTAGGAACAAAGGGAAGGAGAAAAAGAGAGAAAAACGTGCTTGCATTAACAGAATAACACAAAAGGAACACAGAGCTGATACCGATTCTGAAACTACTTGACCTACTTCCACTTTTCTCAAATAAGCATTGCATTTGTTACATCTTCAAGTTAATAATACGGCTCTGCTAGGACCAGATGAGTTCTTCCTGATATACAAATAGAAAGCTGAAACTCAGGAATCCCTGGAGTCTCCTGAATACTAATGTTACATCTGCTTCTCCAAAAAGACCTAGTACATTTGAACAAGCAGGATCCAAGCAGCAGAAACAAATAAACCCAAGCTCTTACACCACATCAAGCTCTCAAAACTTCTTAAATTTTAAGCTGCTTTCGAACAAAATCAGCATTGTCCCTCACCTGAAACACATCAAATCCTTAAATGTTGGGAAGAATATTTCTAAGTGGGCAAGAAGACAGACAGACAGACAACTTTTGCAACAACTTCCTTGTTAGGTTACAGAAACTTACTGAAATATCCACTCCACACTCAAGTTTAGAAAGCTGGGCATTGAAACAGGACTGATTGAGCTCTGCAGGTCCCTCCAGAGCAGCCCCCTGAGCGGGCTGCAAGCTCCTGCCTTTTGCCATGGGTGTTCATGGTCTCCTAGACCACTAGTGTCCCAGCATTAGTGTTCTGTATAGATCCTTGTATGTGGATAAATAGACAGCAGATTTTGAGGACTAATAAAATTGAGTTTTCTTTGAAAACGAGCATTTCCACCTTACTTCTCTACCTCATAAATTTCTTATCTCCACAGAAGCAAATGCTTCGCCTCCTTCCACATTTTGAGTATAAGAAATACCACTCTGCAGGAAAAAAAAAAAATGCACCTTAAAACTAACAGTCTTCAGAGGATCTCCTTAGAAGCCATCCAGATTTTCCTGGAGAAGGAAAACTGCAGAGAATAGCACTAAAAATACTGTTACAAAAAACACAAAGTAGCTATTTGGCATCTATCGCCTCCAGAAATGACCATTCCTCTGTTCCTGCTCTCTACAGGCCAGTGAAAAAAGCCTTAAAGAGGCAATGTGAAGCTCTGAATTAAAAAATTGAATTAATAAAAAATATTGCTGCAAATTTGCAGGAGTTTCCTAGGTGTGTTTCAGCCATCTAGCACTAACTGCAGGGCAGTACTCATTCACATTGCTGGAGAGGCAGACTGCAGAGGATCATCAGAAGGAGGGATGAGTCCCACACCCATGGCACTAGGACAGGCTGGAGGCTGCAAGGCCAAATTCTGCTCCCAAACAAGCAACCCTGACAACCATTATGTGCATGTGAGGGGCCAGGAAAACAGCTCCTAACTACATAAGGGATGGAACAGCAAAGTAGAAGTTAACCTCTGGGCCACAAATGAACAGGAGATTCATAGCAAAGTCCTACCCTGCCACAAGCTTCTTACTCAACCTTCATATTTCCCATATTGTGGTACTCGCCAGATTCCCATCTACAAAATGAGGAGCACGGGTCTGTCTTTAACTATGTAGCCTTGCAAAGCTAAATCAAGGGACAAGTGTGAAGAACTCAAAACCCATGATAATGGGAGCCAGATAAGCTTTTAGCATCAGTGAAATCACCCCAATGCAGGTGATTTCCAGGTTTCTAGGTTTCCAGAAGCTCTGAGGACTCCAGGTCCCACTACATTAAAAGAAAGCTACAGATGCTCAGCACCTTTGAAAAATCAGTACAGGTTAGCTTAATGTAGAGTTCCAGGCTCCAGATTTTGGTCTTTAAAAAATGAAAAGCTCTAATTCAGAATTAGAGCAGTACCAAACCCATGCAGAGAGACGTAAACAGTCCTACTATGGCTCTAAAGGACATGGAGCTTTCTACGGAAACTCACTTTGAGAAGCAAAAAGCTCCCCTGCTAAAACAGAATTACCATGTTAGAGAAAGTGTGAAATTTAGAAGGTGAGAAAAAAAGAGCCTAAGGTAGTGTGTTCAATTAAAACCTCACACTAGCTTTGGTAAAAACCTCTCCAAATAGCAGACCTACTTGAAATCTAAGATACTGGAGAGAGATGTTTTAAAAACCATACCAGCTCTTTGTCATTGAGGCCACAGGGATCACTGGCCAACTAAAATTGATGCAAAATTCTGGAAAGATGCACAAGTGTCAAATACTGACAAAACTCATCAATATAACAAGAAAGCTCCTCAGAAATTATATGTAAAGAGTGCTGCTCTAGCACTCAATCTGCTGCAATGTTCCTGTTAAAAGTGCAAACCTATTTAAACATTTTCTGTGGACTCTCTCAAACATTTAAATGCTCTGGCTGAGTCCTGGTATCCCTTTTTACTTCTACTTAGTTGAAAATACAAATAAGCTTCCTGGTAACTACATCTAGGTACTGCAACTCTTAAGAAATGTTGCAGAATGTTCACAAGGAAAAAAAAACAAATCTCAAATGATACCTTTTCCACTGGAGTCTCCAAGACTTCCAGGCATTCAATCATGTAATAGGAAGGTATCATGCATCAGAAAGGTATGAGCAATTTGTAATATTAAAGATGTGGAATAACTGTGATAGAAATGAGGAACAGTCATAGAACTATTTGCAGGTAATTTCACCAAGTAATTGTGAACATGACTGGTTCAGAAACTTTGATTCATGTTTTAACATTTTTCAGACAAATACTAAAAAAGGAATTTCCTATGGAACGCAGCCAGCTGTAGGTTAGGCAGCCAGGGAGCAGCCTGAAACCAGGTGCCAAAAAGGTTTGGGTGAGGGTAAGAGGAGATTAAAGAGAAGTAGACACTTGAGAGAGACTTTGGGACAACAAGAATTTTTTTTTCCAGGTAAGGACAGTCCTTAAACTATGCTGAAATAAAGGAAGCAGCAGAGTCTGAAATTCAACTAACAGGACCTCATTCAGCTTCTGAGGAATCTAACCTCAAAGCCTGTTAAATACATGTTTGACAACACATCTCTTGTGTTGGGCATCTTTCTGGAGAGGATGTTTGAATCTCTCAGATGTCACAAGAGGAAGAAGGTGCACCATGCAACTCCAGAGGTTCAAGTGATGGTGAACGCAGAAAAAGACATTTAAGTGCTACAGGGAGGTTACAGACCAACACATGGTTGAGATGCTGGAATCATGATCATTAAAAGAGGTCATTTCACCTTGACAGCTTTCCAAATAGGACCACAATGCGCTGTGCTCAAGTTCTAGAGAAATGGTACACCTAAAAGACAACACATTTCCCAGGCAAAATGCTCAAGAAATAACATGCTGTGAAAACAAGAGGCCAAACAAAATCCTTTGTGCATGCTCACTTTGTAGCAAGTGGATGGATCTAAAAGCTAATCTAAAATCAAAATTGAGACATCTGCACACCAGAAGAGTACAGTGCTTCCCAGAAAACCAGGGAACACATCCATAGCACAACCCAACAGCTCGCTCCCACTGTGCCCAAAGGCAGCCAACACCGTGCACACTGTCACCGGGCAAAGCCATGCCCAGCTCTACCAGTCATATCTCACAGGGTTGTTCCAGGGTTAGTGTTATCTGAGCCTCCTTGCAGCAAAAGCCACCAGTTGTAAGTAGCTCTGTGGGCTTACATACAGATAATTTAAGTAATCTAATTTTGCTTGTGACCTAAATCCTACCTGGATGCAGAACAGAGGAAGTAAAAGGTGTGAGTGTTTCAGTAAGTTGGAAGTAGCAATTAAAAAGCAGCAGTTCTGGTATTTAAGGGATCACTCTGACCATGGCTGGTGATCTCTAGCCTCTAGCATCTGCTGCAGTAAAACGCAGTGTTTAACCCTGTGTAAACCAGCAATGCAGGCTAAACTAGTGAGGCCATGCTATGGTCTCAAGCACCACCTCTCCAGAGCATCCACTGCCACCCAGTCTCCAGAGCACAGCACCAACATACCAGCTCTCCTCAGTCTGACCAGGCTTACGCAGGTGCAGATGCTTTCCTGGATTGGGAGTTCAGCTGTCAGTAAAGTATTTACATCACTCTTGATTGCACCCTTTCAAGTAAGAATTTCACTCTCTGAAGATGGTTTAACTAGCTGAACAACCACTCTGAAAAGACATTGCTCTGCTTTAATGTAGCATGCAAGACATAGATTTTATTTTTGCAGAAATAAACTGCTTAAATACTTTATTCTTCAAATTAATCTCTGTAATAAAGGCTTTATTCGGTCTTTGCTCTGCATAGGTTGCATGCAGAACATTACCATGCTGGATGCTCTGTAGACAGGCTGGGAAGCATACCATAATTAGAGAAAAAAAACACTCACTGAACTCATAAAATAGAATTGGTAGCAACAGTCACAGTTAGACTAACCAAGATGCTCACTCTTTTTAGCTTTTTCTTTAAGTGGTCATGCTCCATTAGTCACATGCAGTCACAGAAGCAGAATTCATCTTCATTTCAAAACTTCTGCCTTGATTCCTGTTGCTTCACTTCACCCTGGGGCCCAGCCCTGAAAGATGCCATCACAGGAACCAAAACCACCTCACCTCTCATAAGATCAGTTATTAGCTCAACTTCTGAGAGAAGTTCTGGATTTTAGCAGGCATCAGCATTTTAAAAGCACTGCTATTAGCACACAGATCATGATGAAAACTCCATTTTATTGCACAATATATTCTATCCATGAAAGAAAAATCACAGGAAACACAAGGCTACAGTAGAGACTTTCAAAAGTCAGCTCAAGCTCTGCCCATGCATAGGGTCAGAGTGGTTTTTAGTTGCAAAAAGGCAACAACAACTCTCCACATCACCAGGATGGGAGATTTCGGGGAGCCATAGCCCAAATTACAGCACCTAGCAATGTACCCCCAGTTTCAAATCTCATTCAAAGAGAGTTCAAGTCAGTTTCCTGTTTAAAGGTCACTTTAAAGCCCCTAATTTTACCAGATGTTCTAATTCACAAAATATTAAAGGCAAAATCCTAGCCCCACTGAAGACGTGGGGAGTTTTGCCACCCACCCTGATGAGTAGCACTTAGTTCCATCCTACACGGAGCTCTGTCGGCCTCCTCCTTGCTCGGTGTCCTGCACATCTATAATGAAGTGTTGCTCCTTCACAGATGTCCCAGTGCAGCTGATAAGACTTCAGGGAAGGGGAAGGAAGGGGTGGGCACTGAGATGTGCTGGCAGGGGCAGAAGCCTGTTGAAATATGGGCATGGAGGGACGAACAGGAGCACTGGAGTCCTTGACAGTCCCCCTCGCTACCAGCCAGAAACTACAGTCCTGGCCATCTCTCCTCTCCAAGGCCCACACCAAGATGTCACTGCTAAGCCCAGATGTCCCAACCACTCATAGGCTCTGTCTGCTCCTGCATGCTGCATAACTAACTTGCCCTCACCCATATTGTCCAATCTTCCGTAATGTTGCTTTGCACACTCCTTTGCTCCCTATAGATCCATGGCAGCACATTGCTTTATGATATATCCCAGAAGGATGCAATCCCATCCTGAGAATGGAGCTGTAAGATGTAGTTCAAAAAACACTGCAGAAGATGGGAAAGATAAGATAGAATGGGCAATGGAGGGGGAATGATTTGGGCCAGAAAAACGTTTGAGATCCTGTGCTCCAGCTTTCTCCATTAGGTAACAACTTTTCTCCACCCAGTAGCAATGTGTTAGGTAGAATCTCTTTCCCAGGAAAGAACATACCAGGGATCCCTACATATTAACAAAAAAGCTTTTACCCAGGCAAACTGTGAAGTTCTGGAAATAGCTTGCTAATAGGAGTATGACTTTCCTGATCCTATCCCACAGCTCACTAGGTTATAGAAGGTTTAACACATGGTTTGTAACAACAGAGAAACACAGCTAGTAGCCCAGGATATTCCAAAGCTCCTAATAATTTCATATCTTGAAATTTGGATTTCATAGCATTTCAAATATTTATTCCAGATAGCATGCCAATACAAACAAGCAACCAACAGGAATCAATGGAGTCACAGATCAAGCATACATGACTAGGGTCACCCTTCATCGCCTTCTGTGGAAACCAGACCAAGTCCTATCTTCAGTTCACTTCAGCCAATATGAGAATCATCTCTTTCTTGCCACAGTTGAATTCTATCCCTTGCCCCTAAAAACAAGACTGAACTCACACCTTGACAGGATATGCAAGGGCCACACACATTTCACACGCGCATGAAGCCAAGAAGCAGCTCCACAGACCAGTAAGAGAGATCAGAGACTGCAGATAATTTTGGTCTCTGGTGGTTACACCTTCTGCTTGATGATGAGAATGGCCACGACTGATGATCTGAAATTTTAAAGGTCGTGTCTGGCATGACATGTTTTTGCTGTTTCTTTTGCTTCAGGAATGTTGTTCATTTGGAAGCTTTCTCCTTTCTAACAAACGCTACACTAGTACGAAGAACCCCGTTTTGTTACTTTGCTCTCTACTTACACAATAAGAATCCACATTCTTACCTGAATATCCACCAATCCAGCCTGATCAGTTCCCCGATCAAAACCTGTTAATCAAGCAAAATACAGCTAATAGGCAATTTACATCTTGTGGCACCTGCAGGTCACTAAACTGCCTCCTCTCAGCTCCCCATAGGTTATTTCCAGAGCTCAGAGAAGAATGAGGCGAAAGTGTTTGATGAGGGGAAGCTCTGCCCTTCTGGAGGCAGATACAATGGGACAGCCTCCGGATTGGTGGATCCAAGTCACAGAAACTGAAATTTCCTGTGAGAAACTGACCTCTCTGTATCTTCAGATCCACCCATCTGGACCAATAGGACCTACACAGGGAAATCCACAAAAGGAAGTGTTGAGCCAGCACTTATCATGAGAAGTCAAACAACAGCAACACGACCAAGTCCACTTAATTCCATCAGGCTGAGAATCAGTTCCATGATTCAGTAAACAGAATCATGAATTAAGAATGCATCTGAGCCAAGTGGTCTGGAATATCCAGTTTAAATTTAAAGTCTAGAAAATCTTCTGGACAACAGAAGACAAAAAAACCCCAAAACATTCCAGCCTATCCAGAGGACCTGAGGACCAGATAGGGAATGCAAATATATTGCAGTGATGCACCAACTGTGAGAGGAACAGCTCTTGGGAGAAGTGCATGACCAGAAGATGTTACCATTGCCTTTGAAGAACAGAATCCGTAACAGACAATATAAAGATGTGAGGATATAATAGTTATATCCAAGCTTATTCAACCTCCATACAGAGAAAGCAGTCCAACTCACAACATCCATCTCTTTCAACTAGGAATGGTTATTACAGTTTGTAGCCTCACAAGAAAGTTTTAGTGCAGGCACATGACTTTCATTTTCATTTTTTGATATTTCCACATCTCTCATATCCAACCCAAAACATTTCCAAACCTTCCACACCAGTTATACTATTCGCCAGCCCAAAATCCAACCCATGCCAGCAACTGCAGTCCCCACAAAGAGAGAGAAGCACCTTCTTAATGGAAAATGTAGGCAATCACTTGCACAAACATGGAACTTAAGATGTCTCCAATTACCAATGGAAGCTCTTCTATTCTAGACAGGAACCATTGTGACTGCCAATGAATCCAAGACAGAGATCCGTGTAGATAAACACAGAAAAGTCAAATCTATAGAGAAGACTGATGGGAACTCACTAGCTGAGACTAAACCCCTTATATATTGAAGTGAGGGAAGTTTGAGATAGGAAATGGTCCAAAAGGGGCTTTCAGAAAATTATTATGAGGGTTTGATGATGTTGAGGGAGAGATACAGAAAATGGAAATACAAAGCTTAACCCTACGACCAATTAAAAACTATTCTACAAAGGAAAAGAGAGAAAAAGAGAGAAGGAACAGTTGTTAGAAAACTCACTGGAGTGGTAAGAGTAATCTTCTAAAGTAGTCATGTAAAAATCTTTATTTTTAATTACCAGAAACATATTTCTAACACAGTAAAAGCTTGCTTGAAAATCTTCAGCATGAAAGAAGCTACCAGAAATAGGAACAGACCATAGAGAGTATATCCTGGGGAAGCAGAAGGAACTCAGCAAAAGGAGAGAGGCAGCAACATGCACAGCAAAGCAGAAGCACGCTATAACCAAGGTCACCCCTGAAGAGTCCAGGCAGCAGGAAAGTTTCACGTGCACTTTGAGATTTGCCATTGACAAAACTCTTGAGACCCAGTAGGGAATCTAACAGGGAAAAATCTGGTCTATCTTTGCATGTTATTTGGGTTCTGCCAAATGTTCAGGCTGTGGGTGGGTAACCCATCAATCTAGATTGGTGGATCTGAGGATACAAAGCTAATATTTTCTGTGACAAAGTATTATCATTATTTATTAATGTCAGGAACAGCTCTGTGCCACACGTGTATTCAAACTTTAGACAGGGATGCGTCGTAACTATCTATCCTGAAAATTTGGTGAGGACTAATCACTGCACACCTCCCTCAAATCTCCATTTTGGTGGTTTTATATCCCTCAGTTCCTCCTTCTTTATTTAAGTGCTAAAGATTCTATCACAGTTATGTCTTTCACAAGTAACACAGAAATAAGAACTTCTCTCTAATGAAAAGTAATAAGCACTGAATAAAGAGACAGGAAAATGACAGTGAATAAGTCCAGAAATTAATTATAGGCATAACTTGCATTACTAGCTACAATTCAGCTAAAATTAAATAATTCTGGAAGACAGTAGCTCCAGTGTAAAACAGATGATCCCAAACTTAACCTTTTTTCATTCTGAAAAAAGCGTGTGTTGGGGGGGAGGGGGAGGAAATCACAAAAATTCTTTTACAGTGATTCAAACCTCATAATTTGAACAACCTACAGACACCTGAAGAAATTAGACTGCTTTTAAAATAACACTGTGTTGGCTAAATAATTTCAAAGATGTTCCACTATATGTGCCTTTGGCTTTATACTCACATGTGTGGATTTTGGAAAGGAACTCCAGAAGTATTTAGAGTAAATCTTGCTGTGGACTTGAAAGGTGGATTTGCAAAATTTAACTTCAGCGCTTTGCGTTTACCTGGGAGACAATGAACATAAAGTAAACTTTTTGTCAGCAACAAAATATTATTTTGTAAGAGCACCCAGAAATAAGCAGGAAAAGAATAAGTAAATAAACACACTGTAAGGAAAGGCAAATGTGTTTTACCACAACGTTAACAAATAATAACTGCTGTGAGAAAAACAGGAACAGAGAAATGGAGTCAGTTCTCATCCCAAGGGCCTCCTTGATCTCGCTGTACCAGGTTGGTAGGTTACTTAGAGTTGTTCAAAATCCATTCTTGGACAATGGGAATGCAGGGAATGCCACGCGTTGGCTACCAGCTACAGTGACCCTCGGTGCCCCTCCATCCCATGCCCCTCCACGCACACTCATTCCTTGGAACATGGCATTCCCTGGCAAGCTGAGAGCTTCATCCTCTTGCACCAAAGGTGGCCAACCTCTTCAGCACAGACATGTCAAACAAACCCAGAAACAACGGAGATTTCGTTAAGGAGGGAAGGGCAGCCACTGCATGTCAAGTGTTGGCTTGACCCTCCTCAGCCAAACAGCAAATGGACGTAACCAGGCTTCAGCTAGGACAGCAGAGATCTACTGAACCCTTCTGCTGCCAAAGCAGATCCCTGAGCCAAGCCGGGAGAGAAAGCTCTGCTCTGTAGTTCAACAAGAAAGACTTAAAGCGGGGGGAACCAGCCTAAAAACAAGGAAGCCTAAAACCAAGGCCGAGCGCACACTCTGACAGGCCACATAGGGTCACACCTGTGTGAGGGACGTACCTCCCGACCTCCCAAAGGCCTCCAGAGACCCTTTCTTATCCCTGTTCTGCCACAGCAAACTTAAACTGCCCCCTGAGTGGTCTAGAAACAGGAACAGGAGACTGAAACCCCCTCAGGATGAGCAGGGCTCAGCCCAGATTTGTGACTCGGTGGGTGGAAGCCTTAACCCTTCACTGTTCATTTAAAGGGTTCGTCCCGCCACCTCCCAGCCCAGGAGGCAGTGGCCATAATACCTTGAATCCCAACACCCTGCTTCTACTCACGCTTGTAAAACAGATGTCAGAATTCACTATATCACAGGCTTCTTGGCCTGAAAAAGAACTTTAGAGCAAAAGCCCTGTGCAAAAGCGCCCATCAGCTTCTGTAATATTCTTCTCCCTTGTATGTGTGGTTTTAGTAGCTCCAAAAGCAAAAAAAAAAAAGAGAAAAAATAGAACTCATTACATGTGAAAGTGCTGAACAGCAAATTCAGAGCACGAAGTATTACAAGGATGGTGCCATTCATCTAAAACCAACATGATAAAGCTAGAAAACTTCGAACGAAGGATGTAGGCAAAAGACATTTAAGTGCAGTGCAGTCTGAAATGCAAGTCAAGGCAACAGCCCCGCGATGTTGAGACCACGCGATGTTCACACACCCCCAACCAGGGCTCCTACATGGTTGCAATTCCCATTTATATTAACTAGATGTTACAAAACAGGTTAGAATATATTTGATTTAAATTCTGCCTTCCAGCACCAACTGCAGGACACAGTTACAGCTACCTGTGTTACCGCACCTAAAACACCGGAATTTCTGCAGTGCCAGTCTGACCTTTGTGGGTATCTGGTTTTCACTTAGAGCTGATTATGTATTTCTTGTATAATATCTTCTACTTTTAAATTACTGATGCATACTTTCAGCTACGATCCCACTGTGATAGAGCAATTGCTGTGGAAATACCCATATGCACTTGCCTCAATTTTCTCTCTTTTTAATAAAGTCACCCATGAATGCCAAGAAAGAAACTTGACCAAAACCCAGTAGTGTGAAACCATTTAGCAATAACTTTCTCAATCACCTAGAGTAAACTACAGATCACCATTTTTAGGTATCAATTCACAGGTAGATTTGCCACAGAGTCGTTCACACTGGGCTTTTCATCATGAGTAAAGGTGCAGAAGAAAAACCCATCGCCTGAAAGTAAAGGGTACCTAACTTAAAGCCCACAGCTGGTTGGGGTGAGGACTGCTCTACTAAGGAGCCCAGTGTCACAAAATAGAGGGTTAGGGGGTCAAATTCCATTCCTGATGCATTTTTCTTGGTCACACTGGCCCTGCAGAGATGATACAGTCGGGTCTAGGCTGCAGAACTATAAGGAGACAACCAACAGACAATCTCCAAAGGTCCCTTCCTGAGAAGACTGCAACTAGACAAGCACTAAATGGCTCTCTCCTTTCCAGAGTAAAAATAGAGATGTCTTTGTCAGAATATGGATAAATATCACATTTGGTCTGAGAGCTGCTCTGATTTGGTTTATTTTGCCTTTCACAGCATCCTCTTATTTTGCCTTTTATTAAATCCACTGTAAAAAGGTAATTTCTTTTGCTCTTATGTTAGAAAGTGAAGGAATGCCCAAACTAGCCATTTAACTACATCTGTCCAATATTCCGTAGCCCAGAAAACACCTGATCTACTGATCTACAAAACCAACTTAACCTCACAAATAACACAGAGGAGGGCATTTATAAACTTAATACTGTCATATTTCTAAGCAGGACAATCAAGTCGCAGCTACTACTATGACTTTGCCACTCCAAAGCCTTCCAGAGCAGGCAATGCAGCTGAAGTCCCATGTAGACAGTGAAAGCCAAATACCTCTGGATGGAGAGAGCAACAACGTGACCTTCCAAAGAATGCCAGGTGTTTTTAACATTTCTTTCTTCTTTAAATACTTGCCTATCCACATGTCCTGATCCCCATTCCTTCTTCCTTGCATCCCTGGCATCCACCAGCTGAGAGGTGCCAATCATGCATTTACAGCAACACACCCAAAGGAGCAAGATACGTCTCTTGTGCAAATATCAGAGAGAAGAGTTTCTAAGCACAGTGGTAAACACGAGCCCAGTGAACTAGTGGGGAATCACTTAAACAAAACGTGGGAGATCAGTTCTCTCTCATGTATAATCCAGAAATGACGGAGTTGACCAGCACCAGCAAGGTGGCAAAATCAAGTCTACCATATCCTGTGTAATGAAATGGCAGGACTCATTACCTCCCCACACCTTCGAGGCCAATCACCTAGGAATATTCTTAAAGATCAGACATTTGTGGGAACAACAGGAATATCCAGATAACACTAACGGGTCTCTGAGCCAACAGAGAAGCAGAATAATTTACATCTCGCACCTGTCTCTTGGCAAGTCCTGCCGCTTTCCTCCGGAGCTCCCAGCACGGGGCAGCTCTGACACCGGAGAGGAAACAGCGATTTCCTGGCAGGGGCCCCCGTGAGCAGCCCCAGCCCCGCACCAGCACCCAGGAGACCTCTTTCAACAACACCCTTGACAGCGCCTCCCTTCTTAGGGCAAAGCACAAACACTGAATTCCCTCCTGTGAGGGATTTCGGATACTTCCTAGTCTCAGAATGCATTCCTAAAACTTTCCCCTCCTTATTTTTCCTTTCTCGGTCCTGCCCCTGCCGTTGTGTCGACGTGCGTGGGTGTTAGCTCCTCTTGGCAGGTACTTGCAGATAATGGTTATACAACCCCTTAGTCACTTTTCCTGTTACGGCTGCATAAATTCTGCTCTCCGACGAGGTCCGATGATTTACAGCTTTCATCATTCTTGTAGGTTTGTTTTATTCACATGCCTGAAACACTATCCCTCTCTTTGAAGGGCAATAGTACAGTGGCATAAGATTTTCCATTTCTAACTACAACATTTACACAAGTTAATAGAATGCTTGTCCTTGAAGTGGCACAATATTATAAGTGACAAAATGCCTACCAATAAAATCTCTTCTTCTCAAAAGCTTCTCCTATTCTTTCCACGGTTGAAAAGTCCCAAAGACTTTTAATATCAAGTCTCCCTCTGTTTTCAAACTGTACCAGAACACTTTCTGTCCCAGTTAAACTCCAATCTATTGACTTCTGTCTCAACAGTCTTCCACTAATAGTTTTCAATATCATAATTCCTCTACACAGATCTAGATTTCTCAGAAATACATAAATAACAGGATTTATCCCTGGGACAGAAATAGAATGGCTTCTTTTTGCTCAAGTGATGAACAAGACATGTAGTAAAGAAACGTATCCTGAGGAATGCCGGGAATTCCCGTCTAGCACAAGCCATGCGGAAACACACACTGTAAATGAAACGGCACCTGCAACAACACAACAAAACGAACGAGGAGGCAGAGGGAATCAAAACAAGTTGTCATCTCTGGCAGCCTTTTGAAATCAAGGATTTCAGATAGGAAGCTTAAGCTTCAAATGCTGCCCTTGGACTAAAAAAAAGACTGACAAATAGCTTTTTGATGGTAAATAATTTTACATTCATAAAATTACAGCCTTCCTTGCCTCAAATCACTGTGCTCATAAAATAATAGTTTTCTTGTTTTCCTACTTATAAAAAGAGGCTGTTTTAGCAACAGGTCACTGCATGACAGCAGCAGTGGCTTGACCAACCAGCAACTCTTGCTGTCCAAATTGTCAGATCTTGTCCACAAACAAAACATAGGCTTTAACGTACAGACATAAGAGGAACATTCATCCACATTCAGAGTTGTAACCCTGATGTTGCCGATTTGCTGATACATAAGAAATTCACTGCTCATTATCTCTAGTGCTGCTAGCACAGCTCTACCTTCCTATAAACTCTTCCCAGCTACAGTCCTCCAGCTATATTTCCTTCCCTTCCAATCTTGATGATGGATGTACTCCAAAATCAGCACTACTAACATCCAAGCAAGGTAGGCTTCCAGCCTTAACCTCAAGGCATATTGAATTGAAATTTTCAAGATAACAACTAGCCCTATTTTGAACCAAAACGTGAAGAAACTCAGTACATAGAATAAGTTAATTTGGGAGTCTGAATGAAAGTGAAGATTCTGTTAATAGCTCTAAGAACTGTAAGAAAAGGAAAGGGGACTTGGTCTTGATGACCTTAAAGGTCTTTTCCAGCCATAATGATTCTATGATTCTATAAAAGAAACCTACTTTTCAAAAGTAATAGCACAAACATTTTCACTATGTCTTCTGCAGTCTACTGACATGTATTGCCCCTTTAATGCACATGTTAGAGAAAGAGAACCTTTGATTTACAATAACCTCTGAGTCAGAATTCAGCTGAAGATCTGCTCCAGAAACATACTAGGCATGTTCATTTTTAGAAGTCATTTCATTAGAAACAGGGTTTATCCATAATTCATTTACAACTCCAAGCATGTTTTCACTTAAGAGTTCAAAAAAGAGGCCAGATCAGCCAGGACTCCAGAACAGCTCTTAGTTGTTACCTTCCCATGTCATGAAAGCAATAAGCAATATAACTTTTCTCCCGAGTAATACCTTACCAAATACCCTTTGGTAATTTAACCATGAGGGATAGCAAAGAGTTGCAGAGATGCTCTCAGCACCAGCATTCATTCACCTACGCAGCTTGCAATATATGTTTTATGCCACATCCAACAGCACTTGCAACAGCTTCTATAAATACCCTCCCAGGAAGCCTGTCTAAAGTAGGTTAGGCTTCAAGTGCAAGAAATTCCAATCAGATTAAGATTAGTTCTCTCAGACTGAAAATTCCCCAGCAGCAAAGATCTGAGAGTGAAGTCCTTCAAATCTCTAAAATCCACCATTAACCTTTAGCATTTTTTATCCCTGATGCTGCCCTACACAGAAATATCATTCGTATGAATAGCCATAAACAGGGTCAAAACTATTTGAGTCTTGGGAGCAGATGAGCTGCAGTAAAAGAGCTTAAACCTGTGACCTGGGCAAGCGTTCTGGGCTGATTATAGCTGTTTGTACCAATGTGCCCAACTGTGTCCATATCAGGCCATGAGGAGCAGTTCTCTGCCAGCTGGATAGAGCCAAACAGTTATTTTAGAAGGCAAATTTCCAAAGAAACTGGAAATTGGGAAATTTCTAGATGGAAATATCATTCCTTAGTCAAACAGCAAGTTTGGCAAAACCCTGTAGGAGACAACTTGGAAAGCCCCGTTCAGCCAGCCTACATTTGGAGGCAGTGCCAGACCAGGTGGCTGTGAAAACGGGGATGCTCTCAAAGAAGTGCTTTGTTTAAGATGCAAATGTTGAACATTTTTCATGAGGCAACTTTGCATTTCCTTCTGCTACAGCATAAGCCTGTAAAGACTGTACTCGAGCAGCTGTCAGAAGGAAATGGTGTTGTTCCTCAGGGAAATTTACTGTGAGGCACCTGGAGCCATTCTGCAGAAGACCATGCCAGGTACTTTTTCATCATAAAATGGCATAGCAAGAATTTATCCTGTGGGGAAGAGAACTGGGCGATACATATATACAATAATATATACATATAGAGAGAGATGAATATAATGTTAAGAGCACAGAGTTAGATTAAATGTTAATTTAAAAAAATCTGCCCTTGAGGCCCTTGCTCAAGGTCAATGGAAAGGATTTGGTTTCTTTAGATAAAGCAACAAGTATGTTTCCACCATCTCTCTAGTTACCTTATGCCAGAAAAGTGGCAGTGTCAATCACGGTCTCCATCCCGCTAGCTGTGAAATACCTCGGACCGGCCACTGATCAGCTGACCAACTCTTAGGAAGAGCAGCACAAACCAGTGCGAGGGCTTTTCCATTTTAAACACAATTACCTTTGGGGGAAGCAACTGAATCTGTTTACCTTAGTGATGGAATTACTATTTTTTATGGTGCCTTCTGAAGTCTTCCTTACTAACGTACTGAAAAAAGAAAAAATATAGGAGGAATCCATATGTTTTACACT
>NW_010582994.1:7058-110050 GCF_000705375.1 Tinamus guttatus
GTGGATGAAGTCTTAGTTAACCACTCATTAAATTTTTGCCCATTGATAAAAAAGAAAAGAGTGAGAGTGCTTATCATCTTCTTGTTCCTGCCCTCAAACTAATAACATTGGGTTTGGGGTGGGGAGATGTCTATATCATCAATTTACAGCTGTCTCTGTTCTCACTACCTGGAAGTTGTCATTAATGGCTGTTCATTTATCTAAGCAAAATGAGTTAGTGGTTCTAGCCCAGTTCTTCCTAGACAGGTGTCTACATCATAATGAATCTTCTCTCAAACAACACTAATTGCTGCTCCTGTCAGCAGTCTCTGAAGTGAGTCCTCAGGGAGCAAGCAGTCTGTGGAGGTTAGATCTGATGGGGTCACAGGCTTAGGGATCAGTAAAAGGACAGGCATTTTAAAAGGTGTCAGTCTGGCATTAAATACAATGAATAGCTGTGGAGGTTAGATCTGGTGGGGTCACAGGCTTAGGACAGGCATTTTAAAAGGCGTCAGTCTGGCATTAAATACAATGAATACTGGAGACAAATACCCTGCTTTGAGTTTCCCCTGCACATCTGAGATGTTCTCAGATTAAAGATGTTCAGGTAGTTAATTGCTAATGTGAATTGCCAAGCAATAGTTTCAATGAGGTCTGTGTCCTGGTGCAGCAGGGTAGCAATGAGCTTCATGGCTAAACTCTGCTACTGCAGCACGGTGACTTTGCTGCCTAGGGTGCAGTAAGACCCTCAGATACTAAGGGTTTGCAGTGTGGTATCTTTGCTCTCTGATAGTGTGTTTTACTGTGTTGTTGAACCATCTACAATAGCCTGTAGGCTTTGATGAAGGAAATACTAACCAAAAGCTTATCTGTGTCACCAAAAGCTGGTGTCAAAAAATTACATCTTTATAAGAATATAATCATTCCATTGCTGAATTAGAGAGTGTATTTCCTCTTATTAAAGTGGCTTGAATATTAAAATGATTGATTAGTCTTACAAATACCAGTATAATGGGACTACCGCTACACTTTGACAGAATATGAATCCTCTCCTGATATTACCCCAACTTGATCACATATCCCATTACATCTTAAACAAAATGTGCTGGTTTGTTTCAATCAAAATGCATGCTGCTTTTGTCATACCACTAAGAAAAAAAAACAAGAGTCTGATTATTATCTGGGTTTCATTCCTATTCTCACAATAACAATAGGAACTCTTCAAAAGAATCAACAGCTCTGATGAATATTCATAGCTGTGTTGTACTGATGATTTGCTGCTTCACACTCTGGGATAGGACAGGATGATGTATAATGAAAAGAAAGAAAAGTTGTTACAGGATTTAAATGTGTTTAATGGAGAAAATTTAAATTATCCCTCTATTAAAATAATTCTATTCTCACAAATTGGATGGTCTCTAATTTGAGATATTGAAATTCTTCAGTGTTTGATGAGACAAGAAACACATTTGTTCCATGCGTTCTGAGAGCTCTTAAAGTTTAAGAGTTTCTTGTTTTATGTTTATCCTTGAACGTCCCCTTGCCACCTTAACCATTAGTGTTTAATACAGTGCTCAACTCATGCAGACGCAGAGGCTGGACACAGCAATTGGATAGAACCTTCATCTGTAAAATTAAGAGTACAGATTTTACAATCGTTCCATGATGGGCTAGACTTGTTTTTTTTGATCTTCTGTTTGTGAATACCTCAGTGTAAGGTGCAGGCTGTTGTTATCCATACCAGTACTGATGAGGGCAGACTGTGGGATGAAAGGTGGTATTTTGCTGGTCACTTGCTTCTTATCTACATCTTTCTAGACTTTCAGGAAATGCAAACCTGGAAAGAGGTAAGGAAAAGTGTCTGGATAAGCTGAAATCAAGGTAAAAACAAGACATGTTAGACCAAGTTTGAAACTAGGATAGATGTGACAGAACTTTGTTTCTTTTTACTTTTTCGTATACATGATATCATTACCAAATTCATTATTTCTATCTCACTGATAGACTCTGGGAATCAGAGACTCAGACTGAAGCCTGTTTTGCATTTTGTACTTGGTCCAATGCCCTTTGAACCTGAACTGGAAAACCATGCTCCAGGTCAGGCTTTGTAGCAGGAGTTGAAGCTGCTCGCAACCAGAAGCTGTTTCTTACTGTCTCCAGGAAATCTATTTTTCTTTTTATTGCTGCTTTAAATTCCATGGAGATATTTCCTCAGAGGAATATGAGGTGTCTGGAAAAATTAGACAGTTTATTGGTTTGCTTCTCAATGTAAGGAATAAAATGTATTCCTCTATATCACTGAAGGAGACAGAATGGGACAAATCTGAACAAAATAACTCACCTTTCGTATGAAAGGGCAGTAGGAAAAGCACCTGAATAGGCCTAGATTAATTGCCTTTTTATCCTCCTGGATTATTTATTTTTTCCCTTGCAATGAGTGCCTGTGAAGATTACAAATGCCACAAACTGCAACGAACCCTGTGCATCTGTTCCAACTAATCAGAAGCCATGTGCAGTTAGAGAATGGAGTTACAGCTGCTAATCCCTTCTGACTTCCAGATGAATTGAAATGCTGCCCGGATACGTACCGGGTCACAGGTTCATCTCGTTCGCGGAAGGGAGTGAGTACAGTCCCCAAACAAACCATCGCTGCACAGTTGAGCCAGGCCAGATTTATTACTTCTTTTCCTACAGGTCGCCAAGTGATTATGAATTGCTTCAGAGCTTGGTGGACTCCATCAGAAGCTGGTCTTCAGTTTCTTTCTGAGGTTAAGGGTCATTAGGGGACTCACCCATGGATGTAATGGGTAAATGCCTTTGAGGAGCTCAGTGGGAAAAAAAAAAGAGACTTGCTGAGAAAATTCTGCTACTTTAATTTGGATCAGCCGATGATGATAAATAAATTTTTAGGACAGGCTGTCTCCTATTAGCTCATGGCTAGGACAGATGTGACAGAACTTTGTTTCTTCTTACTTTTTCTATACATGATATAATTACCAAACTCATTATTTCTATCTCACGGACAGTGAGATATGGCTTTGTGATACTTTAGTTGCATGACACATTAGATCAATTAAATATGGCTCAATTACACTGACTTGTCCTCACACATCTCTGTATTCTGTGCACTATGCAAGATGTCTGCTGAAGTTTTTTCCCGGAGACGTCTATTTGTACATTCTGTCACTTACTACGCATGCATGTGTACAATTTACTTAAAATCATTCAAAACTGCTGATTTCATATCTAAGCATACAACATATTTAAACTGTGAACATGCTTAGGAAGCTCTGTTTCTTTTGGCTCCTTATCCTAGATATAAACAAACAAAAAAAAAAAGTATGCCTCTAAAGCAGGATAATTAGCTAGGATCTTTCTTTCTGCAAAGGAAATCAGATGGTAGCTCTGTCCACCTATTTTAGATAACCATTTTAGAATGAATTCCTTTGAAAAATAATTTTATTTTTCAATCTTTTATGGAGAGAAGAAACTTGAATGCCTAGTAGTAGATGAATGCCTACAGTAGATGCTTGTTTTTTATACATCTAAAATTAGGTGAATGAACCTTTGGCATATATAAGAATTACGTATTTTGTCTTTATAGAGTTGAATTGGTAAGGAGCTGGTTACCTTGATTTGGAAGCATTTTGTCTTTTTGTCCTGAAACCCAAGATTCAGAGATCTTAAATCTGCTGGATGGATTTTCTAATGATTTACCAGAGAGGCAATTGCATTACAACTGCAGATCAACCAGGTTAGACCTGAAACTTATAAGTAATTCTAACAGACAGGTAGTTACAGGACAAAGGTCTATTCCTTCGCATAGTGTAGGATGCTCTAAGGTCTGCAAAAATTCGCACTTGGCTATACTGACTATTACTTATTCTGTGACTTTTTCTACCACACGCTCTAGCGAAAGGTTTCTAATCTTACTACCTTGGTGTTTTCCTTTGGGAGCAGGTAAAGATGTGAATGGCACAATGGGCAGCAAAAGTTGTAATTCTTCTCAACAGTCAAGGGGGATTATGCCCTTAGATCCTTGTTAATTACTTCAGATAGTTTTTCTTTTCTTTTAAGTTATTTTTGGGAAATTGCTCTACATGGAAATGGATACCAAGTATTCGCCAACTGCGATTCCTGTTTCTGGGAGCTGAAAAGCAGCTTGTGTGAAGCCATTTTCTGGAAATCCCCCCAAAATTCCAAAATGTAGGAAATGTTTCAGAAAGACACACTGATAAAACACTTCTAATATCTCTTTGCATTTTTGTCTCTTGAGCTCTTGATGAAACTCTGTCACAATGCAGACAGAATAACATTGGTGAGATTAAAAAAAAAACTTATAAATTTATTTGTTATCTGCTAGAGAGGAGGTTAGAAAAGATGGGAAATAGGGGGGGAAAAATACCCACTAAGCTAGTTTTGTACTCTGATAGAGGCTTTGGAATTCAAATTATTCTGTGCAATCTGGAATGTAGACGAAGAATGTAATTCTATATTGTAAACTTATTTAAAATGAATGAGACTGCCAGGTCTCATTCCTGTAACAATATTTTATGTGAATAAGCTTACGTGTTGATCCCATACACTTATTGGATTTCATGGTCGAGGTATCATTCAGATTTCGAAGGGAAGAAAAGAAACCCAACTGTCAAGGTCTATAAAAATAAGAAATGCCAGATCAACTCATCTTGTCCGCTGTCCCCTGCACTTCTGCTCTCCCTTCCCATTCTTTCCAAAGTCTCTGATTTTTCTGTGCCGGTGTCACTGGCGAATGGCTCTCCAAAGGATGTGAGAGCTGGGCCTTGGATCTTCATGTCGAGGATGAGGACTTCTGTGATCTGCCCATACTGCTCATGGAGAAGTTGCTTCCATGAGTTGAATATTGAGGTACATATAAATGAGTAGGTGCTTTCAGCCCTCGCTCAGATCGGCAGATCTCTGTGTCTCAGAGCAGCCACCATTGCTGGCTGTTATTAATTGCAGAATCTCCCGGGAGAGCCCTGCATGGACAAAGAGAATAAATTGATTCCTCACTTGCTGAAGTGGTCCCTGAAGTTCAGCGTTAAAAAGCGTATGGGGAGACATCATAGGAGAGATTTTGCTGCTCCTGTCTATAATAAGGTTAAAAGGTAACTTTATCACATTCTCTAAGTATCTCCAGGGGGAATAACTTGTACATAGTACAGAGATGTGAAAGGCCTCATTAATTTTAGACAAAGTTGTAACAAGAAACAGTAGCTAGAAAATGAAACTAGATGGATTAAGAAGGCCTTTTTAGGGTCTTTTTTATTTCTGATTTATTTATTTTCTTAAAGCAGAAGTAATTAACAACTTGAGATGACGACTTAGAGGAAATGAAAAGTTTTCCATCACTTGAAATTTTTAAATTACAATGAAATTTCTTTTAAATAGAGCAGTTTTAACCACTCCAGAAGTCACAGAAAAAGTCAGGGGAATTCCTGGGTGAAGTGTTGCCATTAATATTACTGCAGATTTGAGGCTGCAGATCACCATGGATCTGTTTGATATATATATGTATGTGTGTGTATATATATACATATATATATATACAGTTATATATTATATACTTTTTCAAGGTGATTTTGTTGGATAGTTGAGCTTTTACGAAACTTTTCTTGCACAATTCTGCATACAGAACTTCACAAGTTTTTTCAGGCTTTTTCTGTGATATTTTTAAGCTCAAATTTAACTGTGTCATGAACCACCATCTTCCTATCACCATTGAAGGAAATAAGGAATATGGAAGAACAAGCAAAGGTTGTTGCAGCTCCAATGGGCATTTATCCTTAAGCCCCTCTCCGAGCATTCCTGGACTTCTTTCTAAGAGAGAGCAATATTCTTCAGATCCACATGTTTGCAGGAAGGGGAAGAACTCAACTCTCTAGGGCTTTCTTTAGCCTTTCCTTACTTGCTTTGTAAGGCTTTCCTTGCATTTGCCCTTTCCTTGTAAATATAAAAGATATTTCATTGACCTTTCTCTTTCTTGGGTCTCAGTCCCCAAAAGATCTGAATGATCTCCCTCCATACTGTGATAACTTATTCTCACTTGTTACCATGCCTCAGGGAAAAGTTCTTCCTTGCTGCAGGCAGAACAACAAGCTTGCTAGTGCAGGAGAATGGAGATGAGAGAAAACGAGATCTGTTTAGCACCCATATCAGGAATCAGCACTCATTTTCATAATGAATTTGCCTGTGTTCATCATGTTTGCAGCTTTTCATTAAGGGAGGATGACAGATGAAATTTCTCAGTCTGCCATTTCCATGATGGCCTCAGCAGTAGATTGCTCAAGGAAAGATTTCTTTAATCACAGCTGTGAAGCATCAGGTTGTGGGTGGGACTGGGGCTTGTTTCTGGCGAGATAAGGACAGGAAGAGATTTAAAGGAAAGCTTTCTATGCCTACCACTTGTCAGCTTAGCACTAATATATGTGTTCCTGAACTGCTCTTAACTCACTTGTTTGTTGATTTATTTGTGTAAGTGGTACTTCATGAAGAAGGACTACTGTCCTCCTTTCCTCCTGAGATGTGGCTGTGTCTGCGATGGAGCGTGGCAGGTATTTAGCAGCAACCAGGTGACGTGATGTTTTAGAAGCCGAGGAAAGGAAAACCACTTGAGCTGGCTGGAGCACAGGGGCAAACTAAGAAAGTGAAAATGGTACTGCACCGTTTGCAAAGTCTGTCTAATCGGAAGATATAGATAGTATCCTAATATGACCCAAAAGGTTTTATATGTATTTTTTAGCTTTGAGAAGTATGAATCTGGACTTTTTAGCTGCACATTTCAAGATTTTTATATTCTCAATTTACAGGAAGGAATATGTCCTTTAGGAAAGGATAGGAAGCTGTGGGTGACTGTGAGCGTGACTCATTAATGTGAAGGAGTATGAAGGGACAAGCAGAAATACAGTTGATTTCCCCTTGCTGAATGGGATTTATGTGGTTAGTCTCTGTCACCTCTTGTAGCATAACAGAGGTAGCACCTCTGTCTCTGTCACCTGTCTGATAACATAACAAATAAGGAGAAAATTTGGAAAAAATAATGGTTATATGCAGAAAGAAACTTCTAGCAATTACTTACACACATGTGCACACATGGGGTGATTTGACTTGAGATGAAGAAGCAGTGAGACTCTGCTTTGTACACTTCAGTTTTTCCTGTCTTTGCAGGCATAAGCATCGAAGGAGGTCTCATGTAAATGGAAGGCTGTGAAATGATGCTTACCTTGTTTTGCTTTGAGTAGTACAATGAAATCAGCAGAGGTGTCTCCCCCTCCTCCCCTCTTCATAGCAAACAAACCTTTTAAAAGAATTGGAATGCATTGTGGATAAAAGAAGGTCACCCAGGTCTCAGATCTGTTTTCTTCATTAGTAGCAAATCATTATCTAGTATATGCGCCTTCCAGTATCAATGCTGGAGCATTTAGCCAGTCAGAAGAGCTTACAGATGCCAGAAGAAAAAGCCAGCGATGCATATAATATATTACTGGGATCATAAATAGCCAAGACAAGGGCTGGTTATTGCTTAGTTCAATATTGTTGTTTAATAGCAACTCTAAATACACTCTGCTGTGTTAAATATTGTACTATTAACTCCAGAGATAATGATCTTCCTAGATTGAATGAGGGGCAATCATATAATGGTGTGATGCATTTCTTCCAGCTCCCCATGTGTGAGGAGGGTAATTGAGGGGACTAGCAATTCTGTAAGCTATCCTAGGGGTCAAATTCTCCCATTGTATGGGCTCCCCCTTTCCAGAGAGATCAAAAAGACTTGCTTTGTGAATATCAAGGCATTAGATGACCCTGCTCTGTATATTTGTAAAGTACCCATCAACCCAGTGTTTCAGGCTGTGGATATTATCAGTTTCTAACTAATTATATCTATTCCACAAGACTGCATGGTAGTTTCAAAGATATCAGTTTGTTCAGGCTTCTCTCTCATCCTTTTTTATAAGTAACTGTTTGAACTAAGAAATGAGTTGTCTTCATGTTGATTTTTTTTTTCTATTCTCTCTCTTTTTCTCTTGTCTGAACTATGAAGGAAAAAAAAATCAAAGAGCCTTGTTTCTAAAAGGGCAGTAATGTCCCTAGAAAATGTGCTACCCTTAAAGCCAGCTGAATAGTTCAATGAGACTATACAACACATAGACAGTTGGAGGGGAATATTTTTGTGATATTTTAGGAATAACTTTTTAGTTAACCAAACAAAAGAAGAATCTGGAGGAAGAAAGAAATGCTCACACTTTATCTTTGCATGTAACAGCCTATTCACTTTACCTGTATTGTACGTTTGTTACTAGAGTGTCCCTCCTTTTCTTTTTCTTATGTTCTCAGTTGTTATTTTGTTCTGCACTGTACAAAAATACATCATTAAAAAGATCTGAAGTTATGGGAAAGAATTTATCCCTGTGCATGAATATATGTGTTTGTGTGTATGTACATGCATATATAAAGTTCTCAGTGACAAAGACGATGGTGTGTGTGTGTGTATATATATACACACACACAAACACCAGCTCCCTTCAGAGATTTATAATCTTAGCCCTTATTATGTCTTTACCTTAAATTAAGAGCCTTAAGGTAGCAAATTGATGATATCTAAATCCACAAAGGCTATCAAGGCCTTTGTGCCAGTCTGGTACTGCTGGCATCAGCACGCAGGAGACACTTTCATCTCCATTCTGCTCTCTTTACTCCAGATTTGTATGACGGACACTCTGGATTTGGGGTCCCATAATGCCACACAACTATCAGCAAGAAGATTGTGCAGGTATGTTGAACTGTTCTCAAACTTGTTTAAAACTATAAGATTTGTGAATCTCTTCACATTGCAATTAAAAGTAATTTACCCCAGCCTACTCCAGTGCTTTTCTAAGTAACTGTAGTAAATTGGGAGCTATTTAACAAGGACCATATAGCAGTTTTTTAAAGGTTAATTTATACTAATCTATCTGTAAAATGACCTCTGCCCCCTTATTGGGAGCATTCTCGTGGGCATTATTCCTGGGTTTTTTTTTCTCCCTCTCTGTCCTTTGAAGGACGCCTTCAAAGGGAGGTTGCATCTTAGGCTTCCTTCGTGGTGATGAGAATTTGTTGTTATTACATTTAAATATGGGTTAGATGCCTCTGTTTTACTTGGCAGTCATGCCAGTGGCTGCACTGTGATTTTTTTGAGTTATAGCTTTAATACCTGAGTAAAATAAAGGAGATATCTGCAAAGTTTCCCACTGAAATGCAAGGATACTCTGATTTGTCTGCCTGTTGCTCTCTGTGAAACTACTTGCAAGGTAACGGGTGGATATACTCTGGTGTATCATGTACATAAATCTTCACATAATCATGAGCTATAGAATGATATATGTAATGCAATAGCAAAGATAGTAAAGTATAGGGTTGTTGGTAGGTGAATGGGAAGATTTAGATTTCTGGTTGAAAATGACTTTTTTTCTTTACTGCCTTTGCAAAGACTCATGAATTCTTACTGGGATCCCATTGTTTCTATAATATCTTTATTTTCTTTTTCTTTTTTTTCCGGTGGGTAATTTTTAGATTTGTATTGGCTTCCTGTTTGGGATATGTCTCTTGCTTTGGAATTTCAGTTCATTCTGTTCAATCCTAGTATTGAATAGAAACAAAACAAAACCAAAAATGACATTGTTGCTGGATTACAAAAATTTTGATTAAAAAATTAAGAAAGGAACTAATTATATCCTTCAAGATTATGTTAATTTACACTAATTAAAGATCTAGTTGTCTCTGTCGTCTTTGCTAAGGTTATTTATTTATTTATTTACCCAAAGAAAAACCTATCCTATACTCCCAAAAGCAGAAAGAGGCTGCAGTTCCACAAGGCACAGACTAGTCCATGGAGATATACTCTATACCACTTTTTTTTTTTTAAAAAAAAAAGTTTAATTGAATAACTATGAGCATATGAAAAAGAATCGACCATCATCCTGACACATAAGCTAGTTATAGCAAGTTATTTAAATTACTGTAGAACAGATGCTCATTTTTTAATGAATGGAATAATCAATAAATGGTTACTTCAATATATTATTTCAATATAAAACTGAAAGTAATGTCTGCCAGCATGAATTGACATCTTAAGATAACATGACATACTGTTTTATTAACATTTTTCCCATAAATAAACAAATTTTAGGGAAATACCTTCATTGTGTGATGGTTGGAACAACTTTGATCTGCCTGTGATTATCTGTGAAACATTTATTTAAAAGATCCCCTTCTGGTTTTTGGAGGTGGTGGGCAGGGAAGTGAGAGCATAGTGTGAGGGCATAAGAACTTCAGGAACTGGAAAAGTAGGACTATGGATCAGATGTCCAGGTACCACATAGGTGGTGCAGTGCCACCAAGAGCAGAATGCCAAAAACAACAGACTTATCTTCAGACCAGCTGTAGGATGTAGTTACAAGATATAATATGGAAAAGCACTGAAGCATTCTGCAGGCATTTCAATACAGAAAGAAGAAACAGGCACAGAGCTGTTTCTAATCGCTGGTGCAATAGACAGATGTCTAGTGAGGCCAACAGCTTCAGTCAAGTCAATTATAGGTTTGTCTTTTGAGATGAACAAAAGTAGAGAAGATAATATGTTTGTGTATTTAAATGTAGGAGGAAAAAGATAATCTGAACAACTCTAGCCTGATTGGTGTGATCTTAAAAGTATATAGAGGTTCAGAATGTATTTGGAAGAAAAGAATTCTAAAGACTTGAATTAAAATGTAAAAGAGGACAATTTAAAACCTATGTTAGCTAAAAGTTGGTCATGTGCATTTTTTGTCTTTTGTAAAATTAAAATTCCTTTATACAAGGAAAAAGCAGATTGCCTGATTTTCTCGTCTAAGTAAAACATTTGATGTAGTGTTACATGGAGAGTTGTCAGTTAAAAGGAAGAAGATATGTCTGTAGAAAGAAGAGAAGATCTGGATAAAACAGAGTTATGACTGGGGGAGAGTTGGACTGGAAGTAGACTGCTAGCAAAGTTCTGAAAGGATTGACTTTAGGCTCAGTTTTGTGTAATATTTTCCTTAGGGACTTTGGTGTTATAGCAATTTGTTGCCAAAATTTGCTGATGGTACAACGTCTGGAAATAGCAATACAGAGGAGCATTGGGATATTGTTCAAATGAACTCGATGACCTTGAGAAGGGAAGTAATAGAAATGGAACAAATTTTGAGCCAGCAAAGGGCAAGTTCATACACTCTGGGACTAATCAGGGGATTTTCTCATATAGCTTGGGAACTCAGCAGTGGAAATGACAGAGGAAGAAAAGGAAATGGGTGAGGAAATAGTTAAGCATAAAATGATTGTGAGCCTTCACTTGCAGCCCTCTGGGAAAGACAAGTAAGACTCTTCAGCCTATCCTGAAAAGTAATATCCATCAGAGACACAGAAATCTGAATTCCATGATGCAAAGCAATGATACAAGGCAAGACACTGCAAAGTACAAAGCAGTGGGGCGAAGTTATGTGGGATGCTGGGCTAAGTTCTGGTTATTTGTAGAACAGAAAGCCAAGAGAGTCGGAAAAGGTGTAGATAAAGTCTAAAAGAAGGATGAGTGAGAGAAAATCAACGGAAGTTGTTTAGACAACCACAGCAGAGGCTGAGAAATGTCTCTGTGCCTGGGAGGAGGTAACTTGACCCTTATAACGGTCACATGAACTTGAGACCGGAGTGTGGACTATGCTTTCCTGTTGCAGGGAGGGAGCTGAGATCTGACTTCAGTGATTGTCCCACCTGGATGGTTAGCGTGCTGCAAGCGCAGCATGTGGCATGCACCGAATGTGGGGTACTAGGCTTGCTTAGGCTAATGAAGGATCTGGTCCCATAAAACACATTCTCAAGCACTGCTTTCACAGAATCACAGACCGGTGAGTTTGGAAGGGACCTCTAGAGACCATCTAGTCATCTAGACCATCCCTGCTCAAGCAGGGACACCTAGAGCACGTGGCACAGGGTGGCATGCAGGCGGGTTTTTAAGATCTCCTTTCCCCTGTGATCAATGTTATTAACTTTCATCTTTGGGTATTAATGATTCTAAACTTCTAACTCTAGAATATTCTAATGTTATAAACTTCTCTTGCCTCCAATGTAGCGACTTTGAAACTACGTATTGGGCCCAAGTTTCATAATTCTGATAATTGCCAGCCTGCATTGGAACTTAAACACCATATTTGAACAGTTACATTATTGGAGAAAAAATGATTTTGTATTTAACTGTGCTTTTGAATGTTGTGAGTCAGCTCTGTCTTGTGCTACCTGGCATCTTCCAAGATGTCACACTGCTATGTCAAAGGTTTCAAACAGACACAGATAATTTCAGTTGAAGCCACCTCAACTGCTAAAAATTAATTAAAATGAACAATCAAATTAGTCGCAGCTTGATGATTATCAGCCTCTTGGGATAATTAAGAGATAAGAATTATAAAAAAGTTTCTTCCTACTGCACAGGCAAAATTGACTCCGAGATGTTACCTGGTCTTTTGCTGGAGTAATCTTTTCCGGTTTAATAGTATAAAATTTGGTGAAGGGAATTGCAAAATGGAAAGTCAGTTGCACAAACATGAAACTAGGAATATCAGGCTCAGCACCTGTACTAGAAAGAGTATAATACAGGTTTATAGAATAGGGCTCAGGAAAGGAATGTTCTAGGGAAAAAAAAGGTGGTATGATCCATGTCACACAGACTTGCAAGACAATTACGATTTCCCTTTGGCTCTGTGAAGGCTTCACTTTATAGAACAGCACTCTAATGCTTTTCTTACTAGACTTCTGGAGGTGGTGTCATGTTCTCTGTGTCAGATACTAAGAATCATGGAACAGGAGCAAGCTCTGGAGAACTGCCTAACAAATGTAGTAAAAATGAAGCCTGGTGAAAGATTAAAAATTGGGGTGGTTTTCTGTAGGAAGGAAGAGATTGAAAGGGAGATATTCAAAAGAAAAAACTTTTGAATGCACATGGGTTTTTGTAAGGTATATTTTGATTATTGTCCACAGACTGTTGGACAAGAAATAGTTGGCAAAAACAGCAAGAAGGGAGATTATAGCTGTACATTAAACTGTGAGTAAAGAATATGCTTTTAGGCAAAAATATTTCTGGATTAGTCTGAGTAAAGCTTGTCCTGCTTCAAAATAAGGAAGAAGAACTTCTAGTTGCAGAATTTTAGGATTCAGCATTTGTATTTTGTAATAGGAAGATATAGCCAGTAAAGTAATGGGACTAACATATCTACTGAAATCGTACTCTGTGAATGCAAGAGAGAATTTCCATTTTTTTTGGAAATGCAATGGGATTCACAAAGTCTGACCTGAACACAAAGCAAAAACAGATTTTGTGGATTTTTCTCTTGGAAAACTATGTGCTTCCTTTCTCTTAATTGGGTAGGCAGATTGGTAAATGCATGAAGAAAACACAAAGTCACAGATTCAGTGTGAAAATAATTTTGCAAAGCTAAGGAGTACTGAATTGCTGTTGGTGGTGATGTTTGTGTGTTGGTTTTTTCTACCAAGCATGGTGTGTTAGCAAAGTTGGGATGAAATACAGCTGTCAATAGCACAACAAAGAAAATCGTCTGATGAAATCAACAGAAATTTCCACCTTAGATAACTGTGCTTTTAATAATTGATCTTTCGCACTGCTGTAAATCTTTGGGAAGATGCAGCATCCTTAATGAAAGTAATGGAAATGAAACCACTGAGCACAAACTGCATGCTCCTTACTAGTTCATTGGATCAAATCCTAGGACTGTTATGGAAGACACTCCATAACTTTGACATCACTGTTCCTATGATTGCTTGCTTTGTTCTTGGAAGACCTTCCTTAGAATCTGTTTCAAATTAATCGCATCTCAATGGATAGGTAAGAAGACATAAACAAATTAACACCTTTTCCTGGGGAGCCAAATGTTACTTTGGGCCATATATACTAATTGATTCTAATTGGTTCATTTTTTTTTTTCACCAGATAAAATTGATTTTTAGCTTGGGAGAGACATCTAACAGATAAGGAGGAATCTTCATTTACGGCGTCTTTGTCAAGACAGGTTTTTCTAATGGGTCTAGAAATCTCTTCCAGTTAAACTGAGGCAGATGACCAACTCTCATAGGCTGCTTCCTATACTCCCACCTGTTTTTTTTTTTTTTTTCCCCCCTCCCCCTGATCTTTTCTTCTTTCTTATGTAGACGCGTGTTTGATCCCTGCTTTATTCACTTGGGACATCTGTGTAGTAACTCATATACCAAGCAGAGTTTACAGATTTCTAATGCCACTCTACTAGAACCAGACCTGCCTGTTCTGTTTCTTATTTATTACAACGCTCTGTGCTGCACAAAACCCAGAAGATGGGGTTTGACCGCATACAGATTAGGTTTTCTTCCATTTTTCAACAGATATCGGAGAGAAAAACGTGCGTCATTGCTTGCACAAACGCTCGCAGAGTAGCTGATTCAGATTCATCCCAGCGCGTCAGGGCATATGGAGCAGGGTGGGAGGACTGTGGCAGCACCTTGCTGAGTGGCTCTGAAGTGACATGACTGGGGTTCCAGAGCAACTGGCAACTGCTGACTAATTCTGAAGGAGACCTAATTTTTTTTTTTTTCTCCAGAAAGGGACTGGTGGATGATGGATTGGAGGATGGACCTACCAGCTGTTCCCGATTCATCTTCTGCTGAAGCTAAAGAATTAGAATGAGCAGCAAGGCAAAAGCTTCATCCAGCCGTCTGTGGATCATGTCACCAAGCCAGACGGCAGTAATTTAACTTACCTCTCTCATAAGACCAGTATATACTGGCAGTAATTTATTGCTTCTTCATTACTAAGGATTTACTGGATGGTTCGTTATTCTTGGAGGGAAAGGCAATATTTCCTGCTTTGTAAATGTGACCTTTCCTATCTGTGTATTTTTAAGCCGGCTATTTCTTTCTTATATGAGATAAATGTGTTGACCATTAAGGAGAAGAAAACGTCTCAACTGAAATTATTAAGGAAGCTTGATCTGCACAGTGAGGTCTATTTAGCTGGGTTATAATCTAAATCTTTATATAAAATACTTTCATAGGGCTGTAGTGTAAAACCAAGTGACTAGAAAATCACCAGATTATATTTGGGGAGAGAAAAAGAAATAAAAATAACAAGCAATGAATTGTAGCAAAAAATAGACCAGATCTTTAATGAACTTAAATTAGTGATGCTTGTTTAGAGATAATGACACATCTGCAGAAGTTCTGGCCAGAGACAGTTCTGCCAGGGACCTGGGGCTGCTCAACAGGGACCTTAAGATGACATCCAGCATATACTGAAGACCAGCGTGTTTTCAAGTGATGGGAACATTTCTTCTTTTGCAAAAGTACAAATTTGCTCCAGGTTAGCTCTAATTAGGCTTCTGTCAGCTGCCAATGAATGATGGGGGGAAGAGTATGCTCTAAGTCTCTTTTTAGTTTGTAAGAAGTCTGTCATTTAGTTTCTGAACAGCTGTGCATTTCTGATAGACAGGCAGACATCTACTCCAGTTATTTTTTATCAGTCTAAGAAATTCATGATGGCTTTTCCCAAATCAGTAGTAGCAGTGAATCTCATCAGAGAGGAAGCAGGAGGTAAACCATCTTTGATCTTTGTAACCTATTAAGGTTAGGCCTGCTATGTGCATGTTGGGTATCTGGATTGGATGAAAATACAAAACTCCATCTTATGAAACATTTAAAAATACTAACTTTTTTTCTCCAGAACAAGTGCTTGGGAAACTGTGCTCAGAGTATTTGTCAGCAATTCTTAATCCAATGGAAGGATGTCTTACAGTGGCTACAGAAGGAGCTGTCTTAGGGCTGGTACTGTTCATTATTCTAACTAATAATTTGTCTATAAATTAATAGTACTCTTCCACAGTGTAGGAAGAGTGGTTTCCTGATGGCATAAAACTGGGGAAATTTGCAGATGCCACAGGCACTGTGGAGAATTTGGAATGATCTTCCGAAGTATAAGAGGATGTGTTTGAAAGAAAGTCTGCAATTCAAATAGTAAATGTGTGCAACTGAAATAGTGAATGTGAAATATCACATAGAAGTTAAGGATAACCTGGCTCAAAGAAAAATGAGGGATAACTGAAGCTAGTCTAATGGATATCCACAGAACTGATCCCAGCACTTGAGAAAGATCTATGGATTATAGAAACTTTTCTGGAGTTGTTAAGGAAGAGATTAGAAAGTGTCAGAATTAACAGACCAAATCATAGAATCATAGAATGCTTAAGGTTGGAAGGGACCTGTAGAGGTCATCTAGTCCAACCCCCCTGCACACGCAGGGTCACCTAAAGCACATGGCACAGGACTGCGTCCAAGCAGGTTTTGAAGATCTCCAGAGAAGGAGACTCCACAACCTCTCTGGGCAGCCTGTTCCAGCGCTCTGTCACCCTCACTGTTAAAATTTTTTTCCTTAAGTTCATGTGGATCTTTTGGTGTTCCAGTTTGTGGCCATTACCTCTAGTTCTGTTGGTGGCCACCACTGAAAGATGGCCAGCACCATCCTCTTCATTCCCTCCCTTGAGGTACTTATAGACACTGCTCAGGTCCCCTCTCAGCTTTCTCTTCTCCAGGCTCAACAGGCCCAGCTCCCACAGCCTTTCCTCATAGGGCAGATGTTCCAGGCCCCTGATCATCCTCGTGGCCCTGCGCTGGCCTCTCTCCATCACCATGACACCCAGGTCTTTCTCCGCAGAGCTGTTCTCCAGAAGGTCAGCCCTCAGCCCGTACTGGTGTCTGGGGTTATTCCTCCCCAGGTGCAGGACCTTGTACTTGGCCTTGTTGCATTTCATGAGGTTTTTCACCACCCAATTGTCCAGTCTGTCCAGGTCCCTCTGGATGGCAGCGCAGCCCTCTGGGGTATCAGCTACTCCTCTGTTTGGTATCATCAGCAAACTTGCTGAGGGAGCACTCTGTGCCTTCATCCAGATCATTGATGAATAAATTGAACAGGACTGGACCAAGAACTGACGCCTGGAGGACACCACTAGCTACAGGCCTCCAAATAGACTGCACTACTGATCACCACCCTCTGAGCTCTGCCATCCAGCCCGTTCCTAATCCACCTCTCTGTCCGCTCATCTACCTCACACTTCCAGAGCTTGCCCAGGAGCCTCTCAAGGTCAAGTGACCTTTCAAGGTCCTGCCTTGCTGTACACTTTCTGGGTAAATGAATTTCTAATGTTTTTTTTTTTGAGGTTAATGGAATTAAAAAATAGGGGGGGATTTTTTTGTATGTGAATTTAGAGCCATTTTTTTTCAACTTTCTATAAATGAAAATGTTAAGAATATTAAATTTTGATCAGAAAATGCAAAGAAAATCACAGAGCACATCAGGAAGTATCTTTAACATCGATAGAATTTCGCAGCTTAACTGACACCCAAGGTTTAGGAGTGAGAATGTCAAACTGCATTCATTTTGCTTCATGTTATTTGTATCACAACAAGAGTATAAAGAGAAATCATGATTCTGCAATACAACTGCAGAGGTATTAACGTTTGAATGAAGCCATAAGGAAAGTGCTGGGGTGAGGAAGGAGTTTAGGGAGGATGAGCTGTGACGCTTAGGCAGCTAGCTGAGCTGTGCACAAAATTGTGTCAAGTGACCTGTCCCTCTCTTCTCTCTGCTGGAAATGTCCAAAGCATTTGGAGCATGACCTGCAGGGGAAGCCACTGCTGTAAGGATGGTTATTTGCCCCTGCCTCAAAGCTGCTTCAAACATTAACCACACTTTCCTGTTTTGGGGATTTCTAATGTCATAAGTGCTTAGAGGAATGATGATGACAGAAATTAATTTCTTGGATCTAGGCCCTTTGCTTGGACTTCCATTTTTAATTAAATTATTTTTTTGCTGTCCATAGCTGGTGTTTTGAGGCTGGGCATGGTGGTAAGAATTGAGACAATTTTGTGCATGTTGATGTGGGAATCATTTTCCTCATTTCAGCAGCATCTGTTTTTCAGACATGACATTGGAAGAGAAATGTACTCTGCTTAGGTATCCTGAAGCACTGAGATCAATTTTTTAAAAAAAGGTGCTCTTGGGCTTTGAAGACTGTAGATAGTGGGAATTCTAGAAATTAGACTGAAGTCGTTAAGTGTTGCAAATTTCCCCTCTTGAGAAGCTGCGCCTTGATACGGCTGCTTAAAGATTTTTTTTTTGGCAAATGGATTACATTTCCTAGTGGAATTTGTGCTGTGAATAAATAAATTTCTATAATCAACTGCTGATACTTTTGCAGTCTTCATATCTCACCTTTCAATTAAATGGACAGGTATGTAAAAATATATGTGCAGTTAAAAGCTAGCAAGGCATCAAACTGCAAGGACAACTCACACCTCGTAAAAAATCCATCCTTTTTTTCACTCTACTTTGTATAGTATGGATTTTGTTAGTGCCTTGGCCTATTTAATGTTCACTAGATGTCAATCAAATGCAGATCTCACTTGCCAGTGGGAGTACTCTGGAAATCAAAGGTAGCATCTTGAAACATCTTGCATTTAAAGAGTGATATCCCCTCAGCTTTCTAAAGCTGCACAGTTTCCATTTAAGCTGGCACTTTTACAAATCCAAATAACTCTTGTTTCAAATAGAAACTGAATTAAGGGATGCCAGCTTGGAGGGAAGGAAGCTTGAGGAAAGAAGTTCCCCAAGGCAGACAATGAAAGGTCTATAGGCATTATATTTATACACAAACTGGTAGTCAAGCTTTTACAACGTTGTTGGATTTGGTTGCAGTTTCGCCATGTCTGGGTTTTTTTTGTGTTTTTTTTTTTTTCTTGTGGGTTGTTTTGTTTTGTTTTGGATGAGGGGTATACTTCTTTGTCTTCCCTGACCTTTGCAAGGCCTTGATGCTTCATATGCACTCACATAATACGGAACTAAAAATCTAATCACTTATTTGGTGCTGAAATGGAAAGCAAGCTTTTCTGAAAATACTCTTTTCAGAGTAGTGGCTGGTATCAGGAGCAGGGCTGGGGAACCTCTGCCATTCCAGTTCTGAGTCTTAATATCTTCTGACAGAAATAGGACTGACAGTGAGGAATATTTCCACAGTTTGCACATTGCCTGCGTTTAATGATGCACTACATTACAATGGCACCGTTGTTCTTCCTTAAATAACCCTCCTCCTGCTCTTTGAGTCTTGCTGTAGTGATGCCAGTGCTTCTGTCAACTTGGGGAGTTCTGTGCCTGCCAATGGGTGAATCTTTTGCGAGCTCATTAGCGCTACCTCTTTGAACGTCTTGCTGTTGAACTGTCAGCTGTTACATGATCTGATCTATTTTCTTGACAAATCAGGAGTAAAATAAGTAAATAACACCCCCACAACTGTGTACACCACTCAATAATATAACGTTTTCCAGAGAAATTTTTATTTTTCCACTTTTTGTCTTCTCCTGTGTTCTACTCTCTTCACAGTCCTCCAAAATATTAACCAAGAAAAGGAGCTTTATAGAAACATTTTCCTAGATGCATCTCTTCAGTAAATGAAACACTTTCAGCTGTGCTACTGAGCTATGGCTGGATGCCTCAGGTGGTGGCAAAAACTTTCAAATGTCCTAGTTAAAAGTAAAATGCACTAAGAAAGGTGATGCTGCTATACATTGCTGCCAGCTCAGAACCCAGCAAAAAGTTTGGGATCCAGTCTGATCCTGACAAACAGTCCATTGCTATTTCTGATGAGAGCAGGATCCAGATGGAGATTAAAGGACCTTTCACTTCATTGGAGGAAGATGTAATCAAGGAAGATGTGACACTTTTTTCTATTCTGTCTTTACTTCACTGAGTTTAGGTTGCTTTGGTTTTCACAAGTAGCCTATTACAGTAGTTGAAGTCACATAATATGACATTTGATATGAACACCTTGTGGCCAGAATATACACACACATAAATAAAATCAGTACTGGAGCATAATATGACATTTGATGTGAACACCTTGTGGCCACACACATAAATAAAATCAGTACTGGAAATCTGTTTTTCCCATGGCATACGAGGCATTGTTAAAAGACAGGGAATTGTCGCTTGTCACTACTCTGTTGTGATAGTTTTGGAGCTGGCTAGCAGAGCTCAAGATCCCATCTGTGGTGAAATCAAGGCTGTATTACAGATTCCTAGGATAAACTTTTAAAGGAAAAAGAGTGGGAGAAGAGCTTCTTCTATAGAGAGATTGTGGGTAAGACTGAAGAAGCTTAAGCAAGTAGAGGAATGTCTCTATTCCCAGTCTGAAAACCCAAAGGGAGTTGCTCATTTCTCTTTTTATGACTTCTGTTAACACAACCTCTCTACCTGTTAATATTGCTTTTCTCTCACTTTCTACATACACAAAAAAAAGGAAGAAAAAAATCCCCAGACACTCAAAACTTTTGCCTACTCTCTGTCTGGTCTTTGCTTCCATTTATATACAGTTGTCACCTGTAACAGTGCTAGCTCTCAGAGTGCTATTGCAAGTGTCTGCATTTTGAAGTTCGTTCAATGCTCAGCCGGAGCTGAGAGTTTGACAGCAATTTTAATTGTGCAAAATGAGAGTTTCTGGAAGATGGAAGCTCTTGTATCCTAGACCTAGTGCAATGTATGCTGCTCAAAAAACATATTCTTTCCTGAGTGCCAATTGCCTGGAAATGATCAGTCTTTTTCTCCTTTACATAATCCCTTAGCCTGAAAGGTGGGAATGAAGCAGCTTGGCAAAAGCAGATGCAAAAGAAGATGAATGTATCATTCTAAAGGAAGACAAATTAGGGGATCTGGTTCCTATGGAGTGGAATGGAAACTTAATCCATCCAATATCTAGTTATGAAGATCCTTCATCAAGGCAAGGAAGCTGATGAAAGGTGCTGCCCGGTAAGTAGAAGTGGTCTGGAAGTCAAAGTTCAAGTGCCTGAGACAATCCCTGAGCTATGGTTTCCACTGGTGTGGCAACAGCTCACCTTTCCTTTCCCTAATGGGGAGCCCTTGAGAGTTGGTGTGTCTTTGTGTAGCTAGTGTAGTCTGCAAACTAATTTCTGGTCTTCACGTTTTGAGTGACGTATGATTATGAGTTCGCTTTGGCACATCTAGCTGTCATGCCTGTTCAAATCCAGTGTGCTTTGGCAACCATACCTTAGATATCTGTGCCAAAGAGGCTGTGGAAAGAGACATGAGTCACAGAAGGCCAGCAGGTGCCAGGGAAAAGTGAAAGAAATATTCTGAGAAACCATAACATCAATGAGCTTTTGATGGCAGTACTTTGTGTTCAGCAGTCAGTACGGCAAGTACTGCCCAATTGGCATGGACAGGGAAGAAGTCCTTCCATGGGTGATCCTCAAAAATAACCCTCTTTACAAGTCAGACTCAGTTCCCCCAGATCTCTTCACCCATTGCAGCTCCAGGTATTGATTCCACATGCAGATATTTTCCTTTTTTTTTTTTTTTTTTTGGATGGGTTTTATTGGCTTGCCTGTACTTGAAAAATAATTATTAGAGTTGACTTCCCCATCGCTGTGAGCTTGTAATTTCACAATTAACACCTGTTTTAGCTTCATCATAGGAGAAAGAGAGAGAGAAAATGGAGCTGGAGGACAGAAGGGGAGTCATTTCTATCAAACTAAGAAACCCAATGGAGAGATTTTGGACCAGATACTCAGCTATTAAAGAACAAGGGAGCTGCCAATGGATGGTGCCGCTCCCAGCTATTTCTGCATCTTTTCCCCTCACTAAGGCCATAAGCATTATGATTAGTCCAAACTGTAGACAATGACTCCAAAATGGTGTTCAAGTGTCGTGCAGGAATACTTGAATTTGTCCAAAGAGACAATTCTCCATCCTTGGCTTATTTTGTGTTATCTAGCTATTTCTTCAGATGGGAGATCAAACTGGGCTGGATTTACCGGAGCGTGTGTTAATGTTAAGCTCTGTCCGGATGATCATGAAGTGGAAAAAATGAATGTCTAGCAAATGAATTCCTCCCAGATTCACCCAGCTGGAAGGCAGATCTGTTCAAACATACCTCAAAGCAATGGATTTTTTTTCCCTTTATTGTGCTGTTTTACCATAACTATTCCCCATCAGACGTCCAACATAACATAGGTACCGCAGACACAGGAAGAGCATCTATGAGGAGTCCAGTCCCAGGAGAGAAATTTGAGCTCTGACACTTTCTGCATTGATACTTTTGCTCTTCATGGCTGTGTTCTCAGTAGGCTTTGATATAAATAACATTATACTCCTCATGTAGTGACGCTACACCCTCTTGGAATGGTATTAGATGATGCAGAGCTTTCTTTTTTTCTTTCTTCCTTTCTTTTATTTACTCATTTTTTCTCTCTGGTGTCTGGATTGTACTACCTAAACCTGCTGGCTTCTATTCTGAGGTTGCCTTGAGCTTGGCTGATTCAGCTCATAAATGGAGCTGACTTGTGGTCTTATTAGAGCAATCTGCAAAAGATCATGCAGACATGTCTTTACTACTTCTTTGATCTCACATATATTGTACACTCCATTTCCTAGTGATAATTTCACTGTGTGTTACTTTTGCACTGCCTGGGTAACTGAGGCCAGACATACAACTGCAGTTGTGTGATGTGTTTGAAATCACCTTGACATGAGCTATTTTACTGCCTAGGAAGGGGATCAAAATACATAGCTAGCTGCAAGCCTTAATGAATCCCAGTTAGTTCCTCTGATATTTCTCTCAGACTGATAGGCATTTCCTGACTTCCAAAGAGAAGTCTGCTGAATCTCTCTAAGTATCTGTAAAATAAGGTTATTGCCATAGTAATGTGCAAAATTAGGACCAGAAGAGACTTTCAGGTCACTCAGTCCTATCCCCTGGTGTCACAGGCAGCCATATCATTTAATTCCTTTCATAAACTTATCAAGCTTTTTCATCCTGAAAGTAGTTTGGCCTTTCTTGGAGACCCAAGAGGGATTTGAAAGGGCAAAGTATATCCCAAGCATTTGACGATGCTGATGGTGCAGGCTTTAGGAGGCTGCCTTCTGTGTGCTCTTTGGGCAGCTCCTGTGTCTTGAAGACAGATGGATTTTTTTGCTATTGGAAGCAACAAAGTTAGGGTCAGGGCTCTAAAAGAAAAAACTTTCCCCAAAAGTCATATTGCACTCTTCTCCCAAATGTGCAATATTGATAGAGACTTTTCCAATGGATGCTTGTGTCCTGTTGATTTCCAGGGAGGCCTCTCTACCTTTAGCACCTCTGAAAAGTTGGTACCTCTGCATTCCTCTTAATGCTGAACTCAGCTGACCGAGGTAATTACACCATGGAGACTTAAGCATCTTCTTCCACTTTGCCCTGCAGCCACCTATTTGGTACAAACCTGTCCTGCTGCTGCCATTATGGCAGTGCTCATAAAGGGATTGCAGGTCACTTCATAGAGCCAGGTCCAGCTGGGACCTTTCACCAACATCCAATGCACTCACTCTCCAAAATATGATTTCTTCCTCTGCCCTATCCTCCATACTTAGAAAGCTTTGTTTGTCAAGGAGAAACAACAAGTTTCACCAAATAAAATAAAATAAAATAAAAGAAGAGGTGGGGAAGGCTCTGAAAAAAGGTGGGGAAAATGATTTTTTTTGCATAGAGAAATTCTTCAAGTTGAACAGTAAAAGGAAGATAGATATCATGTTTACTAGCATTGCAATCACAAATTTTCAACATGAGGAAACTACTGTGGTCTGCTATTTATAGGAATTTCAGAGAACAAAATGTTGGAATTATTCCTAATGTGCATTAAAAAAAAAACAGATTCTGGCTTGGCCATAAGTTGAAGACGGTGCCATGGCACGTAACTGACTTCTTCAAAGTCAGCCTTATTTATTTGTTTTTTTAAGTTTTCCCAACCCTGTTTCATATCCTAGGCACGGATGCTGTTCCCTGATCTTGTGATGCTCCACCTTTTTGTTCAATTTTACTCCAAAGAAGGAGAGCAGAAATTTTGTAGGGAATAGTTTTGATTTTAAATACCTGTCTCTTACCTATGATACTTGCAAGGACAGGGCATGCTTATGTGGTGTATGAGAGTGAAGGAAGACACAGGTGTCATTTAACCATCATCAACTATCTTCCATGCAGAAGATGTTGGGCTGGTCAAGTTTTAATATGCACACAAACCTATGCTAAAGTCAGGCACAGATTGTTCTCTGGCTATTTGAGGTTTACTGGATTAAAGGGATGCTTTTAGCATTACAGGAGCCCAAAATGCAGGTGCTTCCATGGCTGATTAGTTGCAGGCTGGTCACATCCACTCTCCTGGCAACCTGTTTATGAGACCCTTCAACTTGGAAAGCTTTACTAGTCAGATATCCCTCTGGCAATGTCTGCCCTTATCAGTGAGAAATGTGTTTCTGAAGATCTGAGGCTATTTAAGAAACTTTTATGATTGAGCATATTTACAAACATGCTTTCAATATGGTTGCTTGTGACAGGTGGGGTTACAAATATGCCCCTTTCCTCCCTCTGTCTTCTTCCCACACACCAGTGCTGTTGTCAAATCTCAGATGGTAGAACCCTGTAAATATATTTAGGTTTTTTGGAAGAGGAGAGGGTGATTTTTTTTTTTCAAATGAAAAGACAACAAGTACTGGAACCTCTTCTGATAATTAGATCTTGGGAGCCAGCCCATCTGTTTTTGTTTATATGCTAACCAAAAAAACATCTATTTTAGCAACACTAACTGCCAGCAAGGTCCAGAAGTCCTTCTCAGTAATTATGTACTTTCGGTCTTTAGAAAACACATTTAGTAGCCCATTGACCCTCGTGGAATTCCATTTTATAGAGGAGATCTTTGCTAGCAGTAATTGGCCAGCTGGAAATTTCCCTTGAGCAAGTTTAAAACATATCTTCTTTATCTGCAATGGAAAAGAAGTTTGTCCTATTATCCTCCCAGACATAAAGATGTACTTTACCCTCATGGAGAACTTTGAAAACATTCCCATTAGACAGATCTCTGCTTATCTACGGTAAGGCTCAATATGTTTAGTAATTATTACACAGAGTGCTTTTGCAGAAAAATGTGAATTTTGTGGCTTGGCTTTCTCAGCCAGATCTGCCATTAGCTGTCACATTTCTAGCCTCTTTGCAGCATTTCAATAAATAATTAAAATATTGGGTCTGACTCTCCACTCCATTACCAGACTTTATAGCAGTGGAACTTCATTGAGTATGAGGGGATCATAGCAGTGTATATGCCTTGACACCTGGGAGACAGGGGAGAGCTGAGGAAATTTCTAGCTGAAAAGTCAAACATTGCTAAAGAAAATTCTGGACAGGAATGATAATTTTTAATTTTGGGGCAAAGTAATGGTGAAGAGAGGGGAAAAAAGAGAAATCATTTCTTAGTCATCTACAGGTCACCTCCAGGATAAATGATAAAATCAGAAGTGAAACCGAGTAACTAATTTTCATCATCAGGTTTTAATGAAAAAACTCTTCTTTTCCTCTGGTATTGTCACAATTAGTTTCTAGGGGGATAATTAGAATCAAACCTGATTGATTTCAGGTAGGAAGGCAAGCAGCAGGGGCAGAGGAACTTCTGAGCCAGGTAGCTCTTTTTTTCTTCCTATTATCCTTAGGGATAATAATTACAAAGAGACATAGCTGAGCTTTTCTTGAGGTATGGTATTTCGGGAGAAGTGTGCCTAAAATGAATAATGTCCAAGTTTTCCATGAAGCCTTAACAGCTTTTTAACATCTGATCCCCATCTTTCATGCTGGCAACCGAATGTGTGTTTTCCCCGCTGCCAGTACGAGTGTCCCGCGCCTGGTGACAGCAGTGCTCAAGGAAACGCTCTTGTCCACATGCAACTTTGGATGTGCCTTGGGTGAGGGGTGGGAAAAAAAAAAGCCGAGGGCCTGTCTGCTTTGATTTTCTCACGCTGCCTGGTAAATGCAACAAAACCTGTCAGTCACGACACGGTTGTCCTTTAAAACCCTCTGAGAAGAGGGCTGTTCTGGCACTGCCTGAAGAAGGAGGCATCAGCCAATATAATTCCGGCATATTTACCCAGACTATCACGCACAACAAATCTAAGCCTGAATTAGCTATCTGAGTTACATGAATTCATCTTCCAAGTGACAGAGGTATTCATTTCAGAGGTATTCATCCCATGACCTACGGGATATTTCCAAGAAAAAAACTGGTGCCATTTGGCTCTCTAAATTGACTTTAAGTAACATGCTGTTGCTGTATTACAAAAATGAGATTCAAACATTTTTTTTCTTTTTTCTGGATAACCCAAGGTATCTGAAATCTTCTATTTTGGGAGTGGGTCAGGAAATGCAACTGTATTTTGTTGGGGCACAGCATCTTGTTTTGAGTTTTATTTTTTCTGATGCATTTTGCTTGTCCTATCTTGTCATCCTCTGGGTGTTAATAGCATGGTCAAGAAGTTACACTTTGGTGTTTTCCATGTGACATGAACTGTTTCAGCAATTTCTTTTTTTTTTTTACTGGTGTTTCTGAAATTGCACATTTTACTTTGATTTTTTTTCAGAAGAAAAACACCCTTTTTATGTTATTTTTCTCCACTTAATGAAAAATGCTGCAATATTGTTATCTTGTTCTGATTCAGGCCTGAACAGATTTGAAAATCACCCCCATACTTGCACATACACACAGAACAAGACAGGAATTCGCTTGTTTAAATAGCACAGTTCCCTTTTTTTTTTTTTTTTTTTTTGCTTTAAATGCACCCTTTTTCAGTGGTAGAATTTACAATAAAAATTTGTAATATTGAAAGGAAAAGCTGTGCATTGAAAAGCTGTGCATTAACAAGCAGCGTGGAGCAAGAAGAGAGGATCTGTAGAGGGAAATGATGCAGAAGAGTTACAGTACAGATGTTTCAGGGAGTTTTATTTTGTACCAGCTCTAATAGTGTCCCATAAACTGCAAGCCCATTAGTAGCTCTCCTGCGGCTTGGTTTTATCCTAGACAAGTCTAGTTCACATGCTCCAGGACTACGTGGCAATGCAAACCAAAATGCTGTAAATGAGACTGATCAGAAGATTCACTCTGTACTAAAATGTCACTGAAGATGCAGTGTGAGATTTTGCCTCCTAGGGACAGGCCGCTGACTTTCCATTTGTAGGTGTTTATTCTTCTTTTATGCACTACTGCCTTTTGAAACTTTCCTCATTGCAAATGCTGGTCTTCCAAGTATACTGAACTTGGCAATAAAGGGTGTCCTAGGGTGCTTCCCTAATGATTTTGCAATTGTCATAAAAAATGAAAAAAATCACCATTTCTTGTTATTTATAGAAACCATTGACTGTGCAATGATAATTGCAATGTGAGTTACTATGAAATAAGTAATATCCATTATTGTGATAGTTAAGGAAACTATAGCACAATGGTAGCTTTTTTTAAATAAGTCTGAAGGCAAGCCTAGAGACTTTTACCTTGCTATTTTTAATGAAAATGAGTGTAATTTCAAGATCTGAGAGACTAAGAATCATACCATTAGATTCCAGAAACACAAATTGTTTTGTCAAGTTATTAGTGGAAGTGACAATTTGACAGTTTTTTATAAATGCTAACATGACGTGTACATACTTAAGTGGTTTTACTCTGCAGGAAGTAGATTAATTCAGACTCTTTTTAGCCCCACAAACTGTCATCTTAGGGAGATGGCTTATTAAATTTACCTGAACGTGACATTAAAATGTGATTGATGTCTTTTTATTTGATGTATGTGTAATTTTGTGGCAGCATTGAGAGCTGCATATTTTTGAATGTTACGTACAATGAAAATCCCGTTGCAATTAAGCTAAACAGAGGATGAAGAAGCAGTTGATACGGTCGGTTTCTGTGACTTGTTAGCTCTTGTAGTCTCAGATAAGGTGACTAATCCAGGGGTGGGGGTGAGGGAGGCTGACAACTCTGGATACAGAAATTGAATGGTCTGTAGGGAGAATGAAAGAGTGCTCCTTCTTGGAGGGCAGTTTCTGACGACAGTGACCTTCTGCCAGTTCCTCAGTGAATGCTCTTATTATTTGCAAGACTGTTTTATGCTTTTGTAATCCCAAATGTGTCACAGAGGCGCAGCTTGATTGGAGCTTACCAGATCTAATAAAATTACCTCTAATTTTATGGAGATATTAGCAATGCTGGCCTGATAATGTCAGGAAGCAAGGCCAAAGAGAGAGCAGTAAAGTTCAGCTCTGCTGAACTAAGACTGATGCTACAGGTTCCCTTCAGAATGAATCCTATTCTGATGCTTAAGCGCACATCTCCTTCATTTCCTTGATGGTTGAGAAGAGATTGTAAGTCACTATTCAGTTGTGTTGAAGACATTTACAAATGAAAGTCTTTTAGATAAATCTTCTAGGAAAAAGATTTAAATTTCAATATAAAGGACTGAAATGAAGGAATTAATGACTTTCATAACTTCTTAAAATAGTTAATGTAAAAACTTCCTGTAATGCAATGTTCTGACTGAAAATTAATGTGCAGAAATCCAAGAGAATTTAAAACGATAGTTCCCATAGCTACTGTAACTCATCTACCAATCCACTTAGGCAGTCCTTGATAAAAGTGCATCTGTCCGTGTCTAATTTTGAGTTTTGCAGATGGACCTGTTAACTTATTTGGAGGGATAAAGTGAAGCTTTGGCCAGCTGGGGTAGTAGCTGGCCTCGTTGTCATTAAGTAGGCATGACAGGGACTCAGCAAAACTGTACAGTTGTTAGGTGAAATTTCATCAACACCGGGACACATTATTGCACAAAAAAAGTCTTTATTCACAACCTTGTGAAATCTCATTGATTTCAGGGACTTTGGGGAAGGATCCAGAAGTACAGTGAGGATTTGCATGCTGCAAATGGGCACATGCTGTGAAGATCTCTTCTAGTCTGTCTCTGCAAGCTGTAAGCATCTCCTTTTGAGCAGGCTGATAGCACAAAAATGAATAAACACCACGTAACATTTCCATGCCTGTGAGTTTCAGAGAAAACTACTATTCAAAACCTAAACAGCTGCAGCAACACTGCAAAAAACGAACCCTGGAAGTGTCTGTGTTTTCAGCAAAGGCATCTTCTGAGCCATTGGAGACAAAATAAATCTTGCTATCTTGATGACAGTCTCTGAAAGTGAAATTTGGTGATCTAGATGGTTCAGAGAAAACGGAATCTTGTATTTTTTGACAGTGTAATTATTATGCTCTGTCAGATTTATACAGCTCTTTCATAAGAAACACTTAATACTTCATACGGATATTACTTTTCCCATCAAATATCACTTTAGAAAAAGTTAATAATTTAGGAACTTTTATATTAAAAAATGGCTAATTCAACAGATGCATGTGATACCATCACCAGACATTGCATGAAGGGCGCTAAAACTTTTCCCCTAAAGCTTTGGAGCAAATCTCTTGTTTATGTCAAACTCCTCCAAGCCTGAAGATGCTAGATTTCAAGTAGAAGTTTAGGGCTACAATGCAGGGGATAGATCATTGGTCCCTTCCATATTGTTCTGTACTGAGACCCATGGTCAGCTTTCTCCCTTTAAAATTCCTTTGTCCTGCTCTGTCTCTCTCATTAGAAAAAAAAATATGTTCTGTTTATCCTTCTACTCCAGTTTTGATTTTCAGGTTTGTTTGAATTTCAATGGCACAAAAAAATCACCTGTAAATTGTATTACACTGCCAATATGTCTCTTACTAGGAGAAATAAGAAAATCAGCCTCTGAGATAGTTCATAAAAAATGAAGTGTGGTCTTTTCAGTGAGTGCAACAACATTTCTCTAAGTGTTTTTCCTGATTTAGAAGCAGCAAATAACACAGGACACATTGCAAAGAAAGGAAGAGTTGATCTTTGGAAAAAGGAAAAAAAAATTCCTTACAGATGTAGTTAACTCAAATGGTTTTTCACTCATAAATACATGCTGGGCAGGTGTCTGGATGGGGCTCATTAATTAGTGATAAGTAGATGTTAAGATTTGTATGTGTTAATATACATGCACAAAAACATGTGCAAGCACACAAATATGTACACAATTAAATGTATATGTGTGCAACATAACTGTATATGTGTGCAAAGTGCAGTGAAAGTTGGATGTTAGGAGATGAGATCTGAGGGGAATAAATATCCAATGAGTAATGTTTTAGGACATTACTTAGGCTCAAATCTCACCCTGTGAAGTCAGAGGGAAATCTAGAGACATCGAGTAAATAAAAGATTGTTTCTGAAGTGCCTTCCACGGGAGTTTAAATATTTCATACTTGACATTGCAAATGTTCCTACTCCATCAGGGACACCATTGCCAAGTTAGCCTCATTGATTCTCAAGGAAAAGCACTATAACACTGCTTCATTTTTTATTAATCTATGGAAGAGTACAACAGACCCACTGCAGCACATTAAGTGGAATTAAGGGATGCGTATAGCATCTTTCTAAAGCAGTTCCTAAGACACCCATCAGTCTGTGTCTTCTGCTTTGCAGAGGAGATGACAGATGAATGTGATACAAAAACTGTACAGTTGTCTAGCACAAACTGCATGCCACCAGTAGCAGAAAGGGCAAGTCTGATCAGGCTAGTGGTGGTGGTGGTGGTGGTTTCCTGTAATTGCTGCTGTTGTTGAAAATCTAAGTGCACTGTATGACAGGCTCATTTTTCTGCATGTTTATCTCTGAATCTCAGGGAGAGGTGACTTAAATCATAGATCACACAAAATGCAAGGACAAATAGCAAAGGGAATTAGAGGTTTTTGCTAGGCAGGACTTCCTTCTAGGGGCTTTTGAAGGTGCTTCTCTTCATTCACTAGATTTAGGCACTTACTTTCAGAGGATTACCTCACTTGGTACTTAAATTTGTGTATGACTTGAATATTGCTGTGCATTATAGGATTCATCCCCTGCTGAAATGAAGTACGATACCTAGATTTCTAGAGGTATGAATCATGTCTCTAGAGATAGCTCCCTTTCTTTGAAAATAGAGAAAAACTTAGGCAGGATCTTGTCTCACCTAACTAAAAGTCTATGGTGACTGATAAGAATTTCCCACTTTTCTCCTGTGTTCTCTTAGCCCAGAAAGCAGCATAGAAAATTTGGTAGTGGCTAAACTTTGGCAGCTGATGGTGTAAGTATATATTCTTTTGAAAATCGGGTCACAGATTAAGCGGAAAGTGGGAAGAACCAGCTCTCAGCTGTGGCATTTGTGCAGTGTTACAGCTCTGCCAGCAGCTGACCGTGTGCGTGCTGGTTTGCATGTGGATGGGACGATGGACAACCTACCTTCAGCAGCTACTCAGCTGCATCCGTGCACCACTTCCATGCCCTTCAATTCCCAGGCACATGCTAGAACTTTCATCTTTTTTAGCACCACATTTTGCTTTGGAATTTTTCTTTCCGGTTTGGAAGATGACCGTAGCTGTGTACATGCAGAAGAATCTAGGTAAACACGTCATGCAGCTCATTAGAGAAAATTGTTTGCCAGAGATGGGTATTGAGGGAGATGGCATTGACCTTGATATCCCTTTAAAGAGATGGAGGTCTTTGAAGAAACAACTTTGCTTGAGATACTGACAATAAAACTATGTTGCAGTAAACTGCAGAGTGGATTGAGATCATCCTTCTACCTTCTGCCTTGGCTGGGCGGAAAGCCACCAGTAAGAACAGTCAGAGAGGCAAGTGCTGACACCAGTAAATGGTCTTTGTGGCTAAATTCTACCTTGGAGCACCACTTTGCATTTTTTTGGTGTATTGCTTTGGCAGGCCAAGGGTTAAATCCAAATCACTACTAATGAACACATTTCTATAAATATACAATAATCATTGCTATGCTAGTGTTTCTTTTAATATTCTGTTATGATTAATTGAAATGCTGTCTAATGTACTTGTTATATATCTGCTCTAGATATTTAATTTCTCTCCTTTGGGTCTGTTTTTGGATCACATGTGATATGTAGGTGACGTAAAGGATATGACGAAATGCTGTTATTACCGCCTCTGATGAAAATCAATTGTTTTCCCTCTTTCCTCACCACAGAGCCAGATTGAGGAAAGCTGGGCACCTTTACAGTTTACTGCATAGGTGCATAGGTACAATTTCTAGTACAGAGAAAGCATTTGTTGTGCCAAAAAAAAAAAAAAAGAGATATGCCTTAGAGATATGCTTAGCTGAATCACTGACTTTTTTTTTTTTTTTCTGGTAAAGGAACAAGAATTTCTACATCTCTGGAGATCTATCATGTATATGAGAGATCCAACATGCCACTTGAGAGTCTGTCATCCAGTCCGAGTGCCCTAGTATTCATTTACAGAGAGGAAGGAAGGACAGAAAAAGTAATAAGCAACCTTCAAAGCGGACACTAACATTTAAAGGATGAGCATTTCTGGAAATGAAGGTTTTAGTATATCTGCTTGCTATCACTCTTTATTGGAAGGCAAAGCGAATGTTTAGCTAGCATCCAGTTGCACCAGTACAAATAGAAGGGAGACACTCATAACATCGAGGTGGAATAAGCAAACTTTTGAAATATTGCAGAAAAAAATCTTTTCCTTTTTTTTCCTTCAGCTTCCTAGATGTAACACTTGCCACAACTTATTGGTGCAGTACGACAAACTTAAAGATGAGTACCTGTCTGCTGTGTGTTGAATCTGTAGCCAGAAGTCTTCGTTGCTTTGTCACTGCAGAGCACTATGTTGCACAGATATTCCCAGTTAAATATAAGTGAATATTGGATAGTTTTCTCCTGAAATATGCGAATGGTTCCTAGCACGTGATTCTTTGATAAGGCTTCTATAACACTGTCCGTTAACTGGGCTTCTATCCTTTGAGATTGTTTCCTTAGTCTAAGGGAGCAATAAGAGGCAGTTCCAGGTTGATAAAGCACTCAGGTCTGGGGCTTGTTTTCTCACGATTGCAAAGTTATCAGTTTGCTGCATCTATGGAGATGAGCTGAGATGCAGTAACTGTCCACGTGAATGCTCTCACCGCAGTCCAATTGCAAAGTGAGACAGGCTGAACTCAATCACAGCAAACCCATTTTGCCTCATAATTGGGGTGAACTAGAAGTTAGGTGCCAATTACTGTGTGTCAGCTGAAGGTGGTGACTTCAGATGTGACAGTCTGACTGCTTGCAAAAGTATGAACAGATTCTGTGGCTGCTCTTTAAATATGGCTTCTGGCAAGCTGATGCAATAGCACAATGAAAAGGAATGTATGTCCTCATACTTGTCTAACCTACTTTGGGTGGAAGAACCAGAGGGTGATGTGAAGTCATCAAATAAATAACCGTACATAGCTATTGATTTTTCTCTTTTTGATTTTCTCCTTTCTCTTCCCTGTTTCAATGGCTTCACTGGCTCTGCTCAAGGGCAGTGTGACTTCATGACAACACGGAACATGCTGGACCAAAAGACAACATCAAGCACTGCTGAGATCAGTGCAGAGTTCCCTGATTTTTTCTTAACTAAATAAATGACTTTCACGCCAGCAGCCACAAGTAATTTCTCAAATCAGAGAGGATGCCAAACCACAAAACCAGGAATGAACAATCAAAAATTTGCAGTTGGCAGAGAGAAAGAAATGGATTCTAGCTTAACCTCAGTAGCAACTAGTTTGGAAAGCAGCTTAATACAGGTAACTGCCCAATGAAAAGATGCAGCAGTGAAAAGAAAACTACCTTTCAGAAGAGAAGACATGAAAAGCAGCTTACTGAAAAGAGAAGACACTTGGGAGTCTAACTGAAGGGAAAAATAAAGTTAAAAAAATAAAAGATACCTTATGTTAAGGCACATTTCAGAATACCATAAGGATTGTAAACAGCCTGGAAGAGAAATGTAGGATAAATAAAAAAAAAAAAAGAAAAGAAAAAGGTAATGTTATTACTAGAGGGCTTGGAGAATGAAGACTTTGTTCAAGGCAGAGTGTTCAGGTTTGGTCACGAAGCTTGAGAAAACATGTTATTGCTGTTGAAGAGAAAACAGTGCTGAGCAATCACAGATTAATTCTGATTTTTTTTATGGTTGAATCTCAGAAAAGAGTGAAAAAGGGCAGACTTATTTTTCCCTGCTACAGATAAGAAAGAGCTCCTTGGGAACCTACATGTTTCTGATAGAATCACCAAAGAAGTCTGAGAAAACGTGATCCAATTATACTATTTTATACTATTTAAATAACCTGCAACTGGGAATGTTTGGCCTTGTGTGTGGAAGAAGAAAATTTCAAGTGAAAGCCAGGGATCTCAGAATAAAAGCGGTAAAAAGAAAATAAGTTTTAAACTGAGAAGGTCAGAATGAGAAAGAGATCAGTGGAGCTCAGGAGACAATATGAACAGGTCTCTCTCAAACTATTGGGCCCTTTTTAATATCTGCAACACTAAGACATCACTGACCAGAATGTGACCCCGTGGCAGCGCAAGCCTATGGTGCTTCCTTACACCTCTCCATTCACTTCTGACCTGCATAAATTCTGTTTTTCTAATGCTGCATAATGGTTTTCCTGGTGTAGGATTCTGGGAAAGGAGATCAATGGCTCTTCTTTTACTCTACCTTAATATTTTAGTTGCACTAGCTCTATAGAGCAAAAGGAAAAAAAAAAGATTTTTTTTTCCCTTTCCTAAAGGCTTTGTGAACCACAAAATCAGATGATTATTCTCAAAAGGAATTTGTTTCTTTATGCTAAAGTATTTTGCTTGTGGTTAGGTTAGGCTAGGCTGAAATTCTCTTAAGTCTGCTCCATCATCCAGTGATTCTAAGAGTGGAAACACTACAAAAACATTCTAGAAATATAATGTAGCTGCAATAAGTAAAAGCAGTAAAAGCAAAGTGGCTGCTAAAAGCAGAGATCCTGTTGCAGGATCTGCAAATTTCTTAAAGCTGGGAGCATCCAAAAGCAGAATACTGTTCTTATATTATCTTCTGTTATAGAGACAGGCTTGTTACTGGAAGCACAATACCGTACAAGAGGAACCCTTGCTCTAAACCAGCCCTGATGTTCTTGTGTTATGCACCTCATGTACAAATAAACTTTCTGATCATTATGATCTCTCCACTGTGCTGAGTTTGTGTTCTCAGGTTTTCCACAGTCCTTATACTGGTCCAAATCAACAGATGATGCTAAGTATAGAGTCACTTATATCATTCTCGTTTGCACTGTTAAAGAAACAGGCACACTGTAAGTGGTCTTATTGTATGTTGCTTTAACATAATATGTATAAGCTTTGTAAACACTTCAGAAGAAAGCGGTCTCTTGCATAAATATGAGGGCAGAAATTTGGTACAGGTTACAGTAAGGTTCTGTAAAAGTTCCTGATAATTTGTCTGCTTCAAGGCAACGAGGATTGCTTTTTGGTGCAAAGAAATAAGGCATTCTGAAATGGAAGGAAAGATGGGTGAAATCTGATAAATGCAAGCGAAGAGGCTAATTTTCATTAAGCTAATTTTAATGGTAGGAGGCTAGTTAATGGAAAGAATCTTTTCCTTAATGTTATTTTGGGCTGATATGCTTGTAGATAAACCTACATTTCTTCACTGATCCATGAGGGAGAGTAGGGAGGTATAATCCTAAACTTATTCACAGTCCTCTCTCCACTTCACATGACATCTTCTTCAGTATGTGTGCAGTGTCCAAGAGAACAAGGTCTGGAAGTGGGGGGCCCTTTGGGACCCAGCCAAATAGCAAACCCTGAATGAACAGATACTGTGTGTTTGATTTGGGGGAATGGCTAGGAAAGCATCTGGGAGGGGGATTGCTACAGCTGTGGTGTGGAGTCTCCTCCAGAACTGAAATCTAACTAAAACACTGAAAGGTCAAAGACGAGATTTGAATTGATTCAGATCTAGCACTTCTGCTGGGCTTCATCTCTGTTCTGATCTACAAACGAGTCCAGGTTTACTGAACCCATCTTCACATACCTTGATAGTAGCCTGGCTGCACACGTGCATCCCTTGATGAATTGTGATGAGTTTTGCTCTTTAAATCAGTTGATTCTAGTGAATATTTATGAACTGAACTACCAATATTAGCTTTAATCTAGGAGAGAGACTTATTCTGAAAATTTTGGTTTGAGCACGCATGGAGATAATGAATATCCAGACTGCAATCCAAATATGAACCTTCTCAATGTTTTGCAATGAGTTTCTTGTTGTTTACAAATTCCATATCCACCTCAGTGCTTCCCAGAAAACAGGACATGCTTGGTGGTGAAAATTTAAAGATATCAATGCTTTGTTGCATGCTTAACTATTCATATAAGTGCAAGTAACCTAATTTCCACATGCTCCTGGTGACATTTCCACAAGGTGATAGCATTTCTCCCTCTCTTTTTTTTTTTTTTTTGGTGGGCAACAGAGTTTTGAGTGAATACATGGGGAGTGGAGGATGGAAATAAGAGCTGAAAGGAGCTGAGAGGGCATAAGGGGACTGGTGAAAGGGTAAAATGGGACTGGTGAAAAGGTTAAAAGTGACTGGTATCATCTGTTGTTTTTCCAAGTAACCACAGTGTAAGTGACTTGTGTTTTTTCTGAAAAAGTTCCTTTCATCCTATCTTTTGGCCATATGGGCAAAAGCCATAGTTTTCAGCATGTCCACACCTTCTCTCTGGCCAACAATCTGTCCTGGTCTAAGCATTGCTGCTTATTTTCCATAGCAATTTTTCCTACTTATGAACCACAAGTGGTGGGTCTCTTTATCCTTCCTTGCTAATCTTGCAGGGATTGAGAGAGGAATTGTGCTGGATTTTTGTCCAGCTGGATCAACAGAAAGTTTTCTGAAAAAGGTCTATGCAAAGATTTGATATACAGTGGAATGGCTATATTCCAGATTAGGAGCAGTTAAAAACGGCTCATCTCCTAGAAACGATCTTGGATTCTACATTGAATCTCTATATATCAGTGATCAGTGCAGTGAACAGGTTCCTTTTAGGCAGGGGTTTGCCTTGTGTCTATAGTTGTCATATACACCTGAGTGCAGTACTGCTGCTCTAGGAGTATTTTCCTCCTGGCGGAACCAAAGTGGAAGGCCCACTTTTGAGCAGGAGGATTAGCTATTGTCAGAAACTTCACTGCCAGTAAATAAACACACAACGTGGAAATATGGCCTGGAACCATAATGTATTTCAAGAAATTAAGCTCTGGCCCTCTCTTCTTTCTGTTGCATCAAACAGCAATGTAGACAAATCCCCTAAGACCAGGGCATTCTGGAAGGGATGTGCAGGTATTCATGTGGCACAGAGACAGCACCGGGATTTCTAATTGTGTGTCTAAGGATTGAGTGTGAAGGCTTGATGCAAATGTTATTGAAGTACCAGGGCAAAAGCATTTAGAAAACTCATTGATTTGACAAGTGTAAGGTTTGGACTTTGACTTAATTTAGTGGTGGTATTCTTCTAATCTCCTGAAAATGGTTTTCACAGCTGATATTCTTGGCCTGTTCCTTTCACTGCAGAGAAAGAGTTTATTCACATCCGTAAGGGAAAAAATGGCCATCTACAGATAGAAGTATTTTAGAATTGTCATCCATTTGTATAGTGTTTTCAGACGATTTGTCTTCACAGTGTGATAATATCCCAGCTGTCTCAGGAATGTTGCATTTTCAAGTTTGGAACTCACTTTCTGGGGTGCAAAACCAATCCAATAAATCACACCACTCTCTATTCTGCTAGTCAGTGGAAGATGGAGTTTAATATTCTATTCAAGAATGTTCAGAAGTAGCAAGGACTGAAAACAATGTCACAAAAAAGATTCTGAGAGTTGGTTATTCTTGGAACATGATCAACACAGCTTAAATATAGAGGTTTGGGCCCAGCAGAACATTAGCTTGCATTAAAAACTGTGGGATTGAGGAAACGTTTCTACAATGATAAGTGGATAATGAAAATGAAGCCTCTTCAGCTGATGCCCATTTCCAGCATCTGAGTCTACTAATTCTCTACTTGACTTTTTAACTGGTCCCAGCTGTGTCTTGGAATTTCTTTTCTTATTCCCAGTGCAGAGGGCAATGCTTTTTAAGAGAAAGAGAAGTATGCTATTAGTTTTAAACTTTATAGTAAATTATCTGAATTTGTTCCCTAAGTTGTGGGACTGTATGTAGAGGCAAGGTCTGGAGACCCTGGAAAGCAGGTAGACTGGATCATTCATTGTTCTCTTAAGTTTAGCTGCATGTTGCAGGTGTCTGAATCCAGCAGCAAAAAAAAGATGTGTTCTAAATACAACTCAAAGTGGTTATAAAATGTTATTATTCTGTGCCAAGAAAATATGGAATAATATATGAAATAGAGTAACTCTTTGGTGGCTCTTTTTGCTTCAAGTAGTATTATTTTATAAAGCTGCATGAAATTAATTGTGGGATTCATTGTGGGAAATTCATCAGACTTTTTTTTGCTTGTTTGTTTCTTTTATTCCAGCCCAAGAAGAACATAGTCGTCTGTTCTATATATGATAAATTCAGAGACCCTGCTTGCTTTCAGTCATCCTGCATTACTGGATACTGGAAATACCTGAACCTTCCTCTCGTGCAGCCAGCTATCTCTGGAGCTTTTAAAGGTGGGTAGAAAAACAATATGCTATAGGCAATGGAGGAAATATTTGTAATGTTCTCCCAATGAACTGCTGATAGTTTTCTGGAGGCTACACTGATGTGTCCAGTCTTGGCCTTTGATATCCTGCTTGTTGTGCAGGCAATAGGTTGGCACAGCTTACAGCTGAAGAAAAGGAGAGAGGATCTACCACATATCTGCCCCAGCATTGTCTCTTGGTTTGGATTTTCATATTGAAAAATGCTAGGATGCTTCTGTTAGATGGGAAGTAATGTTTGTCAGAGTCTTAACCATAGTTAAGACCATAGTCCATAGGTTGATAAAACTGCATCAGGAGATCATAGCATGAGGGTTATGATTATCTGTTGCATAAAGGGGGGAAAAAATCAAAATCTATTTCAGAGGCACAAGATCTTTGGAGCTTTTTTTTACTCTGGTTACACTACAGACATGTGTGCCCTTCATCACAAGGGAAGTAAGTACTCTTCTAGGTTGTTAACTGAAACTATGAACATATTTTGCTTGCTGTGGAATGTGAGGTTTTTACTACTGTTTCTCCCTTATGCACAAACAAAACTTGGATGGAAAAAAAATCCATTATAACAAAGCAGATTTATTAAAGTGGGACCATTTACTTGCAGACTAACTCTTAAATTAGTAAAGGCCTTTGTTCCATCAGATGAACTGGTTCTGAGACATAATTCTTATTAAAACTGAAGACCTATATGATCCCCTCTTGCAGTGCTATAGGGAGATACACTCACCTTTCCACTACTCCACCCCTCAAAAAAAAAAAAAAAAAAAAAAAAAAAACATGGGAGAGGTGGGGAAGGAGGGGCAGAGAGAAAATCAAGTGTTGTTTTCACACTGGGTCATCATCCAGAGAGGGTGGCTTTCACAGTAGAAGCATCAATTAATGAAAGGTCATAATTAATGAAGGGATATACTGTCCACAGTATATTCTTTTTAGCACTGTGCCTAGGACACTCTAGTGTTGCTGAGATGTTTTGTGGGAGTGTATCACAATATTTAGTACTTATAATCCTTAACAAACAAAATAAGAGAAGTCTGCAAGCTGCCTGCTCAAAGACCTGGAAACAGGAGCCTTGGTATTCTTACTTGCATGTTTTTGCTGATAAATAATAGGGCCATGTGGCCCTAGGCATTGGGAGATCTTCTTCCATTTGTGTGTAATCCTGAGCAAATCTCTCTGTCTCTGTATGGGCTTTTTTTTTTTTTTTTTTTTTTTTTTTTTAAAAGGCACTTTTGTGTGCTTGTCTCTTCTGCCTGCCAAATTCTCTGCAGGCTGGACTGAAGTTCTGTGTAGCCCTTTCTATACTTATTTTATGCCAAAGTCTTGTCAGGAGTTTAATTAGAAATTGATAGATCTATTCTTGATTTTCTTTCTTTTTTTTTTTTTTTCCTGAAAGTCTTTACATGATGGGAGCTTTGGCTCTGCGTTATGAGTGCTACTCTGTGACAGACAGCATGCTGTATGGATATTTGGATAAAGATGTAGGACCTATGAGACTGCTTGTTTCTTTTCAACCCGGAAAATCAACATCTGGAACTGCATGTCCAGATGACAACTGAGCTGGCACAAGTCCAAAAGTTGCCTGTGTCAATTCTGTGGTTTTCTACCCCTTAGTTAGAAGAAACTGGCCTATATGCTTTATGGGTAAAGATGTATATTGGAGGTAGATAGCATGAGTCAAGCCATATCTCTGTCCCCTGTGTTTGAAGAACCTGCAGCAATGCTGCCTTAGTGCTTTTTTTCAGAAATGAGCAGAAATTCAACTTATATTGTACCTTTCCTCTCCCTTTCCTGAAACAGCTGTATTATCTCGTTCAATCTTAGCTGCATTTCATTTCTCCAGATGGAGAAACGTATGTCTGAGCCAATAAAGGTTAACGGGATCAGATTCTCATTTGGTGTCAGCCAGCGTTGTTCCATTGACAGCAATGGCACAGCACCAATTTGGATATCTCCTCTTGTATTTCTCCACAGGACCAGCATCAGTAATGGGTTTGTGCTCCTTAAATGGTGTCTTCCTCACTCTGCCTCTCTTTGCTTGTGTAGAAACACATCAGTTAAAGTTCAGTCCCTGTAAAATAGCACGTGTAGGGCAACTGTTTGCTGAATGGGAAATTATATGCGTTCATGTGACAAGCCAGATGTAAATCACATTTGGGAAACGTGTTAAAACTTGCTAATACCAAGTCCTCAACAATGAACTGAAAAAAAAATTGAAACATCAAAATATCATCAAATGAGGAAATATTGTCAACTTTTTTTTTTTTGTTTGTTTCCTCTCCATTATAGGAGAAATTCAGACTTTATCTGTACAGACTTCACTGATAGCCAGGACAGATAATCCCTTCACTGGGGGAAATGGTGCTGGAAAATCATGGCGGAAGATGGTGGTTGTTAGTGTGAGACAGACAGGAGATGAGAACTCAGAGGGAAAAAAAAAACACCCAAGGCTGGACTGGTTTGCTGCCATCATTTTGTTTGGAGTTGTTTAGTGGGCTTTTCTGACATTTTTCTAACTTGCCTTTTTAAATATTTATTTATTTATTTTGCTTTCCCTTGAAGCCTCTTGTAGATATTCTTTCTCTGTTCTAAAGAGCTTGGTCTCTGCAGGACACAAAGGTGTTTGAAAAAGGTGTCCTGTCTCACATATGTTAATGCCTCTTTATTCCTTTACCCTTTGCATCATGGAGAAGGCTCAATTTTACTTCAGACTTCTGAAGCAGTGTCCTTCTCTAAGAGAAGCTAGTGGGATAATTGCCAATTTGATCAGTGTTGCTGCCTAAAAAAGGTAGAATTTACATAGAAGTTCTGTGATGGCAGAGGTGTGAGACAAATTCAATGTACAGGATATCTTGTACTCAGGATAACAATCATATTTGTTTTTCCTGTCTTTAACCCTCCTTTTGCATTTCTGAGCACACCTTTTCCACACCTGGTAAATGAATGTGACTATAATAAGAGAGCTTTAAGAATCTGTCTGAATTATGCTGAGTGCCCTGCATCTCTCTCGTACATGTACATCATCTCTCTGCATCATCCTTACATAACAGGATAATTCTGGCTTTTGAATTAGGTGAACTATGTTTGCTTTGCCATATTAAATATTTCTTGCTGTAATAGTGCTTATTCCAGTTGTATTCATTTGCAAGGAGTTCTGTGTTATCCAGGTTTGGTTTTAGTTTCGGGAAGAGGGAGTGTCGTGTGGGTTTTCTTTTTCTTAATTATGACTTCCTCTCTGCTCTTCTGCCTGTGATGATTTCTCAGTTATTCATAATCACTGCTGTAACACCAGACAACTGGTCTACCTGATTCCTTCGCCATTCTTCGCTCTATGCATGCCCAATTCCATTTGCTGGTGTGGCACAGGATTGGCAGCATCACAAAACCCTTATATCTGCACAGACTTTCTCTCAATAATCATTTTAAAATTTGGATGGTTTTAGGAAGCCAACTTTTACCTGTATTTACAATGAACCCCTGAATTTCTAATAGCTATTCTGGTTTCCCTTCTTCAGATGAAAAGCTACTAAACACAGTCATGGTCCTTTAGGTCATTTATTGACCTTAAAGCAGATCTTTGGCAAACTTTCTCCTTCTTTCTCTTGAAATGGAGATCAAGCATCTTTTAATGCCCATGACTAATATGTGTTTTCCAACTAAGAATTTCCAAGCAGCCTACTGCTTCACACATTCACATGCTTCCCACGTCTAAAAAGACCCATCATTAAATGGCGTACAGAAATCCTACCAACATGACATAAAAAATCTCACTGTTGAGTTAAATGCGTGTTTTACATCTGGAGATCCACAGCAATAGCTTGTCAATGTCAAACTATTATGTGCTTTGTTGCACAACAGACCCCAATACCAGGCTTTTTCCAGGGGGATGTTCCCAGCAGAAGTGATCTGAAGTCAGTGGAATTATTCATTCCTTGGTGAAACAGCTCCTTAGAGGGGAGGTGGGACTGTGGAAACTGAACAGGAGCTCAAATTCCAAACCCTTCTCCTTTTGCCCAGCTGAATCTTTTTAATGTCATTGACGGATTCCCTTGGGTCAGTGATGGACAGCATCTGCTATGGTTTTCTTTGCTTATATTTCAAAGTGTGTGTATATACACATTTAAATAAGGAAGCACCTAGCTCATGTAGAGCCATCTGGAGGGATGTGAGGTTTGCTTTGTCTTCCAGAGCAGCAGACAGAAGGCCATAAAGCTCAGGTAGAGCAGAAAGGAGAAAGAGATTTTCCTTAAGGAGCACCAGAGCCTGGGGGAAAAGTGTGCAGACAGAGTCAAACCTCTGCAATTACAGAAGGACAAAAAACCCAGGAGAAGATGGCACTCTTCAGTTTGTTGCACCCCAAAAAGCCACTGAATCAGTGTCAATTGCATCATGAATTGTCTTGGGGCAGCTTTCCAAGGACAGAGCGAGCAGGGGAAGACATGTTCGCAAAATCTTCTAACTTTTGTCTCATCAAGTTGCTTTGAGTAGTCTCTGCTGTATTTTAAATTCCAGTGCAACCTGACTTCCATATTTTAAGGCATTTAGAGGAGCCGAGCATAAAGGAAGGAGCTAGATAAATCCATTGCAAATTTTTGACTGGTTGGGATCCTGCCAGGCTGTGGGATGTTCTGTGGCTCTGGTTTATTTTGTGTAGGGGCAGTGCTGCCTCTGAGGCAGCAGTGTTGAGTGTCCTCCCCCAATTCACTGGTAGGATGCAGAAAATGGATGAGCAGCTCTGGGCTGGCAAACCAGGAGGTTTGAACTCATAGACTATCCTGCTGCTGCCAGCTGGGAAGCAGGAAAAGTTATTTAGAAACTTTTTTTCACATGAATGACTTCTGACTGCTTTTCTTAGAACATGAATCACAAAGTCCTTCCTAAGATAGGTACCAGTCATCATAAATAATGTCAAGAGAGTGCAGGGAAATATTGAGATCACTACGCAAAGGAAAAGCAAACTTAGCCTGTCTAAATCATATGCAGTCCAGGCTGTCTTCAGATCCAGGTGTTTTTTATTCTGTTAGAGATAGCAGAGGGGAAATGGGGGGAGAGAGCACTAAGATTTTCGTCATGAATTTGGATCATATGTCTCTAGTTTTCAGCAGTGTGTTGTCATAGATGCTACTTTATCACTTCCATGAGACAAAACAAGGACACTTTTGGGGGCTTTTTTTTTTTTTTTTCTTCCCCTTTACTATTGGTAAGAGTTTCTGTACTTCCATTTTTCTGCCAGTGAAGCGTCCTACCTCCTCCAGGCTAATTGGTGCTCTAGCAGCAGGAAATAATGTTCAAAGACAGCAGAATTCCCTGCCTCTTCGGCATCTATAGTCATATATATAATTTCAATATGAAGTTTAGATGTGGTGAGAGTGAGTCTAGATAGAAATAGGTTGAAAAAAGCACAGGGCTATCAAAGCTTCTGTAGTTTTATGATTTGACTTAAAGTTGTCAGGCTTTTAGGAACAACCATAAAGAATATGCTTAAAAGTAAGTCCTTTTTAAAAAAAAAAAAAAAATTTTTGTAATGTCTGCGTAAATACCGACTGGCAGAATTTACAGAATTATTTCCTTGTAAACTGTACAGATGTGTCATGGATGTATGCATAATCTCAAAGCACCATGTATGGCTGTGTGAAGCCAACCCTATCCAAATTTTGATGAGGCATATATGGTATTTAACTTCAATTCAATGTGAAGATCCAGCTTAATTAAATTATTAGCAATAGATAATTTTCTTAAAGTTCTCTGTGTTCAGCTGATTACTTAGAGGCAGGCCTAGGTGCCTCTGAAGGCACAGGATGGGAGAACTCCCTGTATTGGTTTGGAGAAGGCTCTCAAGGCTCAGGGTTTGTTCTATATTGCCTTTTCTGTGTAACTCTTAAGGACCTGCAGATATTAAGGTGTAGCCAGGACAGCCTGCAAACTGCATTCTTTTTTTCATGAAATTGCTTCATTCTGGCACTCAGGCTGGCTGCTCTATACCAGAGAAAGTAGGGAATTTGGGGTTTTAGTCATCTCGGCAGCATAAATTGCTAAAGTCATGTTCAGCTTTGATCTGTAGCCTTCTTAGCTGCATCTACAATGTGTTGAGATCCACCAGGAGTACCCTCTCAAGTCTGTCATCTTTTTTTCCTGTTGATGGGACAAAGTGGATTCAAAATCTATGTTTGTGAGAATGGTTTATAGACAAGAAGATGGATGTCATAATGCCCCCACCAGTAAATTCCTTCCTGTGTCATGCTGTGTTTTTCCACTCCTTTCCCTATTAATTCATTCCCTTTATCGGTCAGGGCATCCCTTCCTGCTCCTCACTATGCTCCTAGAGCCCTGATCTGCATTTAGTAAATAAAGCACAAAGTGAGTTCTCATTCACCTGACTGATGCTTTGGGTCTGAAATGAGAAAGTCTCTGTTGATGATGCAGTGCCCAATTTAAAGCAATATCACCTGTCAGTTTGATAAAAGGCGCAGGGAAAATATCCTATCTTGGGCAAGGAGGGGGAGAAAGTGTCATCTAAAATAAATGCTAACCTTAGGAGAAAAGAAAATACCCAAACAAAAGGCTGGGAATTGTTTTTATGGTTCTATTTGCTGGGGCTAGTCCTCGCAACATAAATTATTGGTTATTTGTATCTCAAAGTGAACAGGCATGGGAGAAGCTAGTAGCCAGCAAGCACCCAGACTTGCTTGTGGCGCTTTGTTATCAGAACCAGGGAAACGATCAGTCTGAAAGGTACAAGGGTGTCTCAGTCCTCTGATCTTTTTCTGCCCCAAAGTGATTCAGTAAGTTTATTCATTTATTTATTTTCCTTTCTTCTCTTCTCCTTCCCCTCTTTGCCCTCTGAGGTTTTGCTCATGTTTTCAGGTTTTGCAAATGTGAGCAGTGTCCTCCTCACTTGTTTCAACCATCTTGCTTAGTACATTAGCCCTTTGTTTGCCTGTATGCTGTGCTGCAGCAGAGCTACCTTGAAAGGGATGCGGCTCTGGAGAGAGTGTTGATGGTTTATGTAGAGCCTTTTCACTTTGAGTTGCACGTTAGGTCGCAACTGTGCCATTTGAAGACGATTCACTACACCATTTGAAATAGGTCTGGTGAGCATCATCCATTCCTGGGTGGTGAGGCTGCAGACTGTTGTTATTAGATTGCAGAATGGGAGTAAATGTTGGCAAAGGTAATGCTGCAAAGCCGTGTAGCAGAACGCTGAATGCACAGAGCTGACCCTTTGGTTCTTGGTCCATCTGACATGTCCATATAGCTTTAGTATCTGGCCAGGGTAAAAGAAACGCAAAAGCTGTGTGAAGGTTCTGGTGCTTAACAGTTATACTTGGCTAAGCCAAGTCTCCCTTGCATGGCTTGGCCAGACTATTGTGATAGAAGACAAGACCCCTCTCGGGTCTAATTTATGAGGAGAATGTGGTGTTCTGCAGTACGCAAAATTGTGATCCAGGAGTTTATCTCCCTCGAGCTGACGAAGAAAAGGATGGCAACAGCTGTGCATAAGAAAATGTGTATTAATTGGAAAGTGCACCAGTGAATTTATTCTTAACAGATGCCAAACAAGTATATTTTCAATGCTTTAAGAATGGCAAAGAATTGAAAAGGCAAGAAATATGAATCTTATGCTCCCTAAAGAGGAAATAATTCAACTTAGTCCCAAGTTTATTGGCAGAGATATGTTTTGTTCTGAAGCACTAAAATCTCTCTCATTATTTGTTAGCTATTACTCTGCACCAAAGAAAATCTGGAAGCTTTATTAATATGACATGAATCGGAAAAATTCATACTTATGTGTTAATGACAATTTTTAGGTAAACCTTTTAGTCTGGAAATAGTCAGGTTCTGTTACAAAATGTCAGTATTAAAAAAAATAAAATGACACTTCATTAACAGAGCCCACTAGAATTCTCCAAACAATAGAAAGAATAGAGCCATGTCCTGCTAAATATATTTTACCCTCAGAATATGAATAAGTGATGAATTGTCCCAGAGGAATGATGTAAAAAACAGTTTTCCCATGATTTTGAGGTGGACTTAGGAGTCATCACTAGAGAATCTTTCCCTGAGATATGTAGCATAGGATTTATATTAGGCATGGGGCATTCTAAGAACAGAGGCAGTACTGGTTTTATAAATATCTGGATGCTATCGAAAGTCTATTTTGATTATTTTTAACAGCCAGGACTTTTCAGTGCAGAAGGGTGCAAAGATCACCACTTCTGTAATGGGTGTTTGGTCCTTAGGGTATCTTAATCCAGGATTATCTAAAAATTCAGCCAACCAAATTCCAATTTGTGATTTCTCATAACTCTTCTTAGTCTGGTTCCCTTGGCAATGACACTATATTAATTTCAATTCTAGAAACTTATCCTGATCTCACTGCATTCAGTAGGAGTTTTCTTCTGGATCCAAAGAGCCTTGAATCAGATACTTACATGAGACACAACTAAGCTATGTTAACCATTGTGCTTCAGCCTAGGGGCCATCTTACAATTTTCTACCAAATGGATTCTTTTTTGTTTTGTTCTTTGCTTATTTTTCCTTTTAATTCTCAAGTAGCTTCTAGGCCAAATCTTATTGGCCTATACAAGTACTTTGTTTCTTTTCTTGATAGAAGTGTAGTAAGTTTGTGGCAGCCTGAGGAGCCCAAAAAGAAGAGGAGCTCTGTGGAGTGCTCTTAAGGCCTTTGTGAGATGCTGCGTAGCATACCAAGGAGCAGCAAACCCTGCATTAAGGGCAGTGATGCCTGTGAACATAGACTGGAAGTCTCTTGGACCATGGGAGTGCTTTGCAAAGTAAATTGCCCAGTGTGGGGAGGGTCATTTAGAGCTTGTGAGTTGCAGGGAAGTATTAAGTATATTGATAGCTGTCTTGCCCTCAGGGTTTAAGTTTTGCTCCAAAGCCACTTTGAGTCTGATTTCAAATGAAAGCTTTTACTCAATCTGTACTGCATTGTGATATCCAGCAGGTAGAACTCATTGAGGGAAATTGCTTCCTGCAATGATATATGATTCATTCAGTCACATCTCTGAGCTATTTAGGGGAAATTATCCATGGGATTGTATCATTAGTTTAAAAGCTGCCTCAATTGTTTTTCTGTCAGGATAATTTTAAGCCACGCAAGAGTATTAGTTGGAAAAACATATTTGAAAAGGAGTCTCACTCCTTTCATATTGCTCTAATCTGGTTTTCAGGTAGTATTTTCCTCTTCATTTATAGCCGCTCTATTGATGGGCAGTGAGCAGAGTTCTGTTTTTGAATTAGCCAGTGACTTCTCATCTGGATGTAGCTACGCTCTGATTCAGCTTTTACAGACTTACAGCCACTGTCTGTTCTTGCTACATTCCAAAGGATAACAGCTTTGGAAATTTCCAACCACTGTCCTAACTAGTAGCAAAATTCATGAAATAAAACATACGTGATACTGAACATGTGCTATGAATGTTGGATCAACAAAGAGATGGCAATTGGTGGAATAGCAAGCTGGAGAGCAAATGAAACTTTCTCCTCTCTTGACAATAGTTCTGTGCATCCAAAAAAAAATTAATAATAAATATGTATAGCAACGTGGCCTAAAGACTAAAGGAGAAGCAATGTCAACAGACATGAAGGAATGGGGAGACTTCCTGTATTACCTTTGCAAAGACACTTTAGCTCCTAGCAATAACATGAGGTAGCATAACTGTGCCACACAGTTGGGGTGCAAGCTATAAAGAGCTTAAAGTATCTGAATACTGTGATGGTAAGTTGACTATTGCTAGGGGAGATCCATGGTTTTAGCTTTGCAACTGTAACTAGCTCTTGCTTTGTCCATCATGTATTCAAAGCTCTGCATCTTAAAGTAGATTCTGTCTTTAGCTTTGTGCTATTTAATTTGTCCTTTCATTACTTTGCTTTCTCCCTTGAAGTCTGGACGTAAGTTACATTTAGTAAGGTAAAACAGTTAATGTTTCTGTTCTGGGATTGAGGACCTGGACTGTCAGATGCTATAAGAACCATCAGGCAAGGATGACAGAATTTACTCACCTAATCAGAATGATCTTGAGGCACATGACAGGGCCAGTGGCCTTAGCAATGCCAGAAATGATCTCTAGTAATTGCTGCAAGGGCAGATATTGAAGAGGGATATATCTACCTCAGCCATAGCATAAGCAGGATTTAGCCTCTCTTGTATAGCCCAGATGAGCTTGCTTTTACTTCCTTGACCAAAAAGCTCTTCACAAACCTGGGAATTGTCAGGTAAATAGAAAGAATTTCAAGATTTCTATTCCCCAAATTGCTGCTCTTGTTTGAAGTTAGCTTTTTCCATTATACCCCAAAACCATGAAAATGATCCAAAACAATGTGTTGTAGCTTAGGAGGAAGCTACAGCCACAAGGATAGCAGACTGCATTTGTCACAAAGCAAGAAACAGGTTTCTCAGTTTGCTTGGACTCCCTTGGTTTCTACCCAGGGGAACATATGGCATTGTCATGCACTGCTAGCTATTTAAAATTTTTGAGTTAAATCCGTAATAGAAAAGCAACACTAACATATGAAATTTGAAAGACATGCGTCTTTCAGGAGAGAGCAACTCTGATACAAGGGGCATTTTCTTGTGACTTTCTAAATTTTCAGTAATGGGTGGTTAATAGTCTTTTCGTCCTGAAAGAATTGTAGTTCATCAACCCATAGAAGACAACTTTGAAATGTAATGCAAGCAAAAGGATAAGGGCTTTTAAGAAGGTGGTATTTTCCTTCTAATGTGACTTTAGAAATGAGCAATTAACATCTTTGTTATCTCTGTCCTCTAGTATGACCTGTCAGGATCTGTTAAGGCTCATAAAAATGTTAGACCTATAGAAAATGTTTTCTTGAAAGTGTTGGTATTAATCAGAGCTAATGAGCAAAGTATTTGAAATCATGAAATATATTTGTCCCAAAAGACGCATTTGCAGAACTATACATAAAGTCAAATTTCCAGAACTAACTCCAAACTGTGCCTGGAACTCTTGGAAGATGCTGAAAAATGTCTGATGTAAATAATATGTACAAGGAGTTGATGAAGTCTTGAGAGTGACTGAATCCAGCAGCTCAGTTCTGGACGCACTCATTAAACATCTTCTCTAGGCCTCTGGATTTGCTTGGATTTCAGTTAAGTCTGACCTTTGCAAATTAAGATCTTATCTGATTAGAAAGGATGGGACATGAATGCAGTCTATTCAAAATTTTAATTTTATCCATCTGAAAAGGAGGAGCATCCAGGATGCCACGAAGGATATTATCCTAGACTCTCTGCTGTTACCAGATTATTAGTATTACTGTAACATTCAAGAGAAATCAGTTGCCTAAAAAGAAAAAAATATCATTCTGGATATCCTAGGGCATCCTGCCTGCCAGCAGAACACATCTCTAATGTGTAAGAAAGTCATATCTGGCAGCTTTCTGCGGGCATGGCACATCTGTATTGGTTCAATTGAATCCTAGTCCTCTCTTGGAGCAATTGGAAATTAAATCTTGTTCTCCAAAGCATATAAAACTTACATAGCCTTGTAAAAGGATAATTCCTTATACCCAAAGCTGGTAGTGCTTGTGAGAAAAATGAAGGTTGTTTCAAGGGAAGGAGTCCTGTCTGCAGACAGAGAGATCACAAATGCTAATTTAGAATGTCTGTTAAATGGATGCTTTGAATAAAACGAGCAAAAAAGTGATGACTTGCAGCTCTCCTAAATCTGCATAACCCCGATATTATTGATGACGACAGAGTTAAATTCAGCTCACCCTATTTTTGTAGGGTGCATTTCAAAAGAAAGTTTCAGCATAGCTAAGGGAAAAAAAAAAGTCTTTACAACCACAAAATGTTATCCGAAGACAAGCGATCAAGTATTTATATTCCTTTTTCTTTGCTGTGTTCCTTGCAAATGAAACTTTCCTGTCTGGACATTGTGCTCTAGCCTGTGAGCAGGATAGAGAAAATGATACTGATGCTGTAAAAAGACTGAAGTAAAAAAAAATCTATGGGAGGAACTGTCCCTAAGAAAGCCATTTACCAAGCTCCTTCTTGGGGAGAGACTTTGGGGAAGAATGAATATTCTATATATGTTGTCTACAAACTCTTTGAAGAGCTTGGTATTGGGAACCTGATTAATGTATGTGTTTTGCTTATCACTACTTATGACTATCATCTCTAGAGTTTACCTTTAAAAACCTACAGTACATTGTTTCCATGTTAAACTCTAGAGACCTTTTTCTATCTTAGCACTGTTAAGCAGTGATCTTGAATACAAGGACACAAGGTTTCTGGTACTGATGGAGAACAAATCCTGTCATCTCTCTATGGCTTGTAATTATCCCTTTTCAGTGATTTTCCTGACTACATGACCCTGTGAAAAATTACCCACCTGCAGCTCAGAAAGGTAATATCCATTTCATCCTCCAGAGGCAAAACATTTTAGAGAACAGTACTCCATCTCAGCGGGGGTTGCTTTGGCATCAATAAGAAACATGTGTCCTGTACATTTACCTAATCCAATGCAGGTAAAAATGCACAAGTGTGAACAACATTACATATAGTCATAGATAACCCATGCTTAGCACAAATATTACAGTTTATGAGAAATTAGGGACTTCTGATTTAGTTTTAAGGTGATATGAACCTGAAAAAATTATTTCCAAATGCCAGAGTCATAACATATGATGCTGTCAAATCAACATAAAATTGTTTTTATCCTGAATCTCCCTGGGCCATAGCAATTAATTGCAGTGTGTGTATTGGACATTGAACCCCTCATTCAGTGCTCAAATACACTGGGCAGTTTGGGATACCTATCCCAGAGGATACCTTCTGAGCCATAGAGATAGCTTATGGGAAATACTTTCCCATAGGAAAAGTACTCTTAGAAGTACTTGACAGAATGTAGATGACTTACGGATTTGGAAGATGCAAGATGTATGGTGACTGACTTGGTGAGACCCAAGGAGAAACATGATAAGTGAACACCAAATAAATGGAGATGTTGCAAATGTGAGTGATAGCAATGTTTTAACATAATCCTTCTTGAGAATGGTGTCATACCCTCTCATATATACTGAACTGATGTTTTCCTTTACTCTGTACTGCAGAAAATATGCAGGCAATAAGAGGAAATATAAGTGTGTGCACGCATTTATGGGAGAGAGTGAGAAAGAGAAGGAATACAAACCTGTGACCTTTAATGGATGGAGTCAGAAGCAATCTGCTTCACATCAAAAGAACAACTGAATGTCAGGAGCTTTCCAGAGTGGCAAAACTGTTGGAAAATCCCCTTTTAGCTCAACTTTTGGCTTTAAAACTAGGAGCAATTTAGCACCAAATCAGTAGCTTCACAAAGTTTGAGCGAACCGTGTGTGGGACTGGTAAGAAAACAGTTCCTGAACAATAGTCATTTTTGTAGTCAGAGTATCTGCATTTGAAGAATTTACAAGTATTAGTGCAGTTTTAACAGAAAGGATGTATGTTTTGGGGGGATATTACCGAAATCCAGAGAACTTCTCATTCTCATTTTGAAGGAGCAAATTTTCTCCAGGTCATATTTTTAACAGGTATCATGATTACTTTGGAGTAGCGTATTCCAAATTGTTTCTTTTGATAAATCCACATACACAAAAAAGAGATCTGTCCATGCTTGAATATCCAGTCCTTCCTGTTATATTTCACCTTGTTTCTCTTATGTTGCCTTAAAGAATTTGTATTCCTGAGATATTTGTTGCATAATGCCTTCTCTTTTAGGCTTTTTTTTTTTTCTTTTTTTACTTAGAAGTCTGTGAGTAAATTATTTGAAATTCTGAACTAGACATCACCAACACAGAACAAAACGGTATCACCTGCTCTTTCTTGCTCTTGCTTTGATGCTGGGCTCAATGTGTCTCTCTAACCCCTTTGTCATTGGAAGTGCCTTCAGTTCTGAGAAAGCTGCAGCTGTGGGAGCATCTGGGAACTGTTTTCTGCTAGAAAAGTTTTCTACAAGAAAATGCTAATTTCACAGACAAGTCTTGACTGCACAGAATTTTTCTGATATTTATTTCTGGAGCTCAGAAGTCAGGAGCAATGTTTCAGTTTCCCAGTATATTATCATGCCATTCAATAAGCACAGGCTAACCTAATTCTTCACTAGCACTTTGTTTGATAAAGGCAATATAGTGATTGCAAGGAGTCTGAAACTTATTTTCTGGAAATCCTCAAAGTATCAGCGTTTTGGTCAATTTTGGGAAGAATCCAAATGTGGAAATGCGTCCTTTTCACTAAGGGAGGAAATTCTGAGTTTTACTCAGTTGTAACAGAGGTGGATGGGTCCTATACTGATATTAAATGAAATTCTGATACCTTTTGAGATCTGTAGGGTGCTGTGGTGTTTTTTTATGCAGGTTAAAAAAAAAAAAAAAGTAAAGGACTTTAACAACAGGTCAGACTGACGCCTACCATCATGGCTGTCAGCCTATTAGTTTGCTTGCAGCTGTAGGAACGTGCCAGAGATTATCAGTGGCTGGTGGATATTAAAGGTCTAGCAGTACTCTTGGATTTCTTGCTCCTGCCTTGTGTTTTGTCTCAGTTGTTGCCCACATTTATTGCCTGTGACCTCTACATGGTGGGAGGGAGAGTCTATGGAGAGGAAATTAGAAAGACAATTTTGGAGTTAACGGCAAATTATCTTGCTCTGTTGCATGCAGTGATACTGTGATCCTGTACATTACTAAATTCTTGGTTTCTGGCAGGGTTAGTATCTCTGAATTGGTGTTAGTGATGCTAAAAAAACTTTTCTTCCCTTCTTCAACTTATTTATCTCCATTTGAGGCAGTAGTTCAGTAGACAGTTTTAGAGAGAAACAAAGGTCTCTTCCCTGTGTTTTCTTAGTGTTTGTTCCATTAGAACCTTTCTGTGGAGGGTTGGGGAGAAAAGTTCAGTGTTAGTAATTTTTCTGCTTATTTGGGCTGCTAAACGCCTTTGAGTTAAAGACATTCTAGGTGTTACCAAGGCCAAGGTCCTGAGCTCCAAGTTTTTGTTTGTTTTTTTTTTCTCTGATAAGGAATGATTTTGATCTTTCATGTTTTCTAGCCAAACGAGGGTGAGACCCCAACATGCATCATCTCCTTCCAATGATGTGCTGGTTCCAGTGGGAAGGAAGTTCACACATGCGAACTGGAAAGATGCCAGATGTGTCTTTCATCTGCTCCCCTGCCTGGAGCATCTAGGGACTGCAATCTCAGTGTGCCTGAGTTTCCTTTTTAATCTAGACACAGCTATGATTTCTCAAAATTCATCTCAAAAATTGAAAACTTTTCACAGACCTGCTTTTTAAAAACTTGTATATTCAAGTTAAGCAGAATCAAATCATCATCACGCGCACTGTGGTGTCCTCCACCACTCTGCCCCTGTGGTGACTGCTTCTGTCACCTCTAAAGACCTCAGAGATTAGCACTATTTACATTATATAGAACCTGCTTTCCCCCACATTATTGCTGGACTAGTCCCTCCAGAAATCTGCTGAAGGTTCTGTCCAATGACAAGCAGCTTCTGGCCAGAATATGTTCCTTTTTAACACTCAGGTCACAAAGTGCCTATTAAAAGGACATTAAAGCCAAAGGAAATCTATCCAAAGGCTAAAACGGGTATTGGATAAGGCCCACACTAGAGAATATGCTATATAAGCATGCTCATAAATCATTAAAATTAAGATAGGATCTATCATTAATAAGTAAAGTTCAAGGACGGCCTTTATCTTGTTAAATTATCCAAATTTTGCTGTCTATTAGCATATCATTTAGAGTGTAAGAGTGGCTGTTGGGTTTTTTCTTTTTTTTTTTTTTTTCTTTTCCATTCTCAGTAATGACATTATGCAGAGTAAGAAGCCTTAGCAACTGCTCTAAGATGCCATAATAATACTGGAATTATTCTTTGGGGGAGGTCGTTGCATTAAGCAGCAAGTAATTAATGGTAAATTGCACTAGAAAATCTTGGAAAAATGACAAATTACATACTCTCTTGTACGCCCACCCAACAAGTTCCATGTAATTAACAATATTAAGATAAATATGAGAGGAATTATTAATGATGAGATTAACTTCACATTATAGTAGAAACATGTATTTCATCTACGCATGTGGTAGGAATTGGAAGTTAGTTGTAATTGCTAAAAATGCCTGACATTTTAGCTTCATGGAAATTTACTGCAGAACTATGGATTATTATAAAATACATGATGCTTGTGTTGTGACTTCTGTCTACATGGATCTCAAGTCACTTGACCAGCATCCTGTGTGGACTGAGGGGGGATTTTTGAGGTTAAATCTGCATGATAATAAGGAAAACTCATTCTGGGTAATATGGATTGGACGCTTGGTAAGCGTCAAGCTCCAGTAACCTTCTAATATATCTTAAATTGTTAGCAGTGAGTAGAGCTGCCTAATTATTTCTATATTCATCCAAGGTTCAATCTGCCACTAAAACACACATGTAAGCAGCCAAGTAACTGGAATAGGCAGAAGAACACATAATGACAGGAGGTAACTGTTTCAAATAGGAGGTGAAGAGTGGTAACATGCCTAGCTGAAATTTCGGAGAGAAGAGATGGAAGCAGCAAACAAATTTCTTCTTCTGAGTTTGTACTGCACAATAGAAGTACTTGCCCTGTGCAGTTGTTTTGTGGCTCTGGAAGCTCTTGATTATAGGAGGCAATGTGTAGATAATTCCTGAATTCGGAAAACTTTGTTTCAATTCCTAGTTCTGCTTTAGTTTTTTTGTGCCTCATTTTCCCCACCTATACCAACTTATAACCTCATCTCCATGCTCAGGTACTTCTAAGTCTGTTGATAATATGGAATTAGGTATGTGGTTTTTATTCTGGTTCCTATAGCAACATCAGATTTGATCATATCTGCTGGAGGGCCACTGTCTTGATGAAAGATCTGTCTCCCAAGTCACTAACGCCAATTCTTCTATCACCTATCCGCTCCCTGAGTCTTCCGCTTCCCTGCAAATCTGCTTGAATCCTGTTTAACTTCTGGGACCTGACAGGCTGAAGTAGGAAACTCCACCTACGTTTGTATTGAAACAGGTCCTTTGCACGGTGACTTTTAATGTGGATATGAACAGCAAATGTAGATTTTTGTGCCGGTCAAGAGCATTTTGCATGGTAAAACCTTAACCATGAAGAAAAAAATGTGTCTAACACAAAGGCATGTGGGGAATGCTTTTAAATCCTGTCTCATTTGACCTTGCTGGTACATCTGGAGGAGCAGTCACCAGAGCTTCTAGGTTAATTAATCGAGGCTCTCAGAAATGCAGATTCTTAATGACTTCAGATGCCTCTCACCTTTTCTGTAGGTTCTGATTTGAATCCAGCTCAAATCAGTAAGGAGAGAGGGATGCGAGTGGCTTTTGCCTCCCTTGTTCAGCTGTGACAAGAACCTGTGACCTTAGCTAAAGTTCTGTTTCATTAGGCACCCTCAGGGTTTAATATCAGAGCTATGATTAACCATGTCAGTGGGCAGGTTTGGACAGACTGTGTGTGGAAGCACAAAACTGGAGGGAGTCTCTTCAGGCATGCTGGAGGGAGACTGATCCATGATTGACTGGACACATAAGGTGTCACTGTGTGCTCTGTATCTGCTCTTATTTTCCGTAGATTTCACTTGCTACCTCTTTGAGGAAAAGGGTAATTAAAGGATGTCATTTTCATTGTCAATCAGCTAGACTGGTGTCTCTCATGAGAACTCAACTGCACTCAAAGTCACTCAGCTTATTTTCTAGCCATAAGAATAATAGAAGATGATTTTACTCTTGAAATATATTCCCCTTTATTTTTTTTGGCAAATATGAGGACACTTTGGTTCCTTTTTCAAGGGAAAACAGTTATCTTCTGAAGTTGGAGATCCCAGTCTGTGTGGGTCTTCATGGATTTTTAAAGCTTTGCTTTAGAGTCTATTTCTTCTGATATATCTGTGCAATGTCCCTCACAAAGGAGGCTGTTCCTGTTAGGGTCTGCAAGCTGGTGCTGAAGGAAATATAAGGGTAGTGTATAAAAGCAACTTTCTAAATTTCCACATTGGTAAACTGTACTTCAGACAAATTCACCCCTTTCTTAAGATTTTTAAAATCTTCATGCAACCTGATCCAAGGCAGATGCAAAAGTAAGGCGCCCTTAGAAAAAAGGGAGAAGACCATGGAGGTAAGAGGCAGCAGTAATAGGTAGTACTTATTAAGTTGTGTAAGCCTGTAACTCAAAGGTTATATGCAATCAAGCATGCTTTTGAAATTATTTCAAAATTATTTCGATTGCTTGAGGTGGTAGCAGGTCCATTTTTCAGCTGTTTCTGATGGTTACCTCTTGCATTTTTTCTTGCTGCCCAAAGTGGTTCTCTGTTACTGTTGGATTTCCCTGAATATTTTTAGTTTCTAATGTAAAATTGAAAGCTTTAAGAGCCTATGCATAACTGACCCTAGCATTTTTATAGGAACCCAGAAGGCTTAGATACTAAAGTCCTCAGAAGATGCAGCATTATTCATGAAGACCTCCACAGTCAGCTGAACTCTCAAATGCTTACCTCGGTCAAGCCCTGGCTTGATTTTCTCATCACTAATGACTGAGAAGACTGGGAGAATAATGATTTTTTTTTTTTACCATGTCTGCAGAAATGCTGCTTTAGCAACTGTAACTTCTGTTTTTTTTTTTTTAAAAAAAAGATGTCATCAATGCAAAGGGCAAGTTCATATTTCTCTGTGACTAGAGCAGCACCATTATTGTCTGGAAAAATGATAGAGGAATGGATTTACTGTTTTAAGGGCTTCTCGATAAGTCATTGGTTTCAGTGGAGAAGCATTTTCCTAATTTATTTAGGAAGTGATCAGTCATCAGAAAATATATCCCACATATGAAAGTAACCCTTTGGGTCTCTGCCCAACTCAACCAATTGACCTGACAGGTCTCAGTAAGGTTAGTCTGCCATTGCTCATCCCTGATGTTAGAATTTTTTTGGTGACTTCAAAAGCAAGCTGGAAATACCAGTGCAGAGAAAACACGAGAAAAGCCTTGACATCTAAGAACACCTTGCACAGAAAAAGGGAATGGATTAGCCTGCTGTGGAGAGGACAAGAATTCTAGGACTTGAACTGCAGTGAGGGAGAACTAGACTTTAGGAAAGGCTGTTTAGCAGGAAGCATCTCTAAACTTTTGGAATGTATTATCTAAGTATAATGCATATAGCTTATAGTAAATATAGCTGTATTTAGATGATGATTAGTGGGTTTAACAACAGGGAAGTGAGGAAATGTTTGCACTGATCAGTCCTGATCTGTTACCCTTGCCCAGCATTGCAGCAAGCTACTGGAGAGCTGTACTCCCTGCCCCTTGTCAGAGGGCAATAAATACTACAGTTTCTACCAGGAAACTAACACACATCAGTTGCCACAAATCCTCTATCATGCTAAAGACCAAACATCTGTTGCAGACTGATTGGTTCTAAGGTGATTGTATTTTGGATGACCTCTGTTCTTAGGAGGTCTATTTATTTCCCATTCAAAAGACGTGACTTTCTAACTTGCACCGAAATGAGAGGTTACACAGTTTTATAAGCTATCATAGCAGTTTAATGAAATCATTTCCAAGCTTGAACATTACTGGTTTGTATGTGATCCATTTTATTGAATATCATGAATTTTTATGCTAATGGATTGTAGTAGAAGAGGGAAGAATGGATAACATAAACTTTCATTTTTTAAAAAAGGTTGATTTTTGACCCTTCATAGTTGCAGTAAAAAAAAAGTGTGGAAGTGTGAGGTGCTTTTTTATTTTTTTTTAAGCTGCAATATATATATTTCTTTACACTTACTCTTTTTAAATTCATGCAATGATTTTTGAGATGCATGATTCCCTGCTGCTGAAATCATTGCATTAAAAATACTGGAAGTGTCACCAGGCAAAGAGATACAGCTTCTAACAGTCAAGTTCACTCTGCAAGGGTGTTGCCATACTATTGATTTCTTAAGTCTGCATCTTCAATATTGACTTTCCTAGCATTGGAGAAATTTCCTGCATTTTTGCTATCGGTCCTGATGGGATCTGGAGCAGAAGCACAAAACCCTTGCACTTTTTGTTTGTTTTGCAAATGTTGTAGAGAAGCTACTGCTGGTTGGACAGATTCTGTAGAAAGTGGAAAGAGGTCTTTTCACTTTTTGTACTAAAAATTAATTTTCAAATAAAGACTAAAATTAATTTTCAATTAAAGACTACATTCATGCAATAAGACATGCATTCTAGCTTTGAAAATTGTAATCTTTGACCAAAACACTGTAATTCCAAAGTCTGAAAAGATTAAATCAAGAAACTCTGCTGCGTTGGGTGTAGGCTGTCCAAGCTCTCATTCTTTTCTGTGGAGTGCAGCTCCACTGTTTGCTGCATCTCCTGTGGTGCTCATGAGAGCAGGGACATCACAATGCATAGGTTCATTTCCAGAGAAGCACTAAATCAAATACATCAAGGAAAATACATTGATCTCTCTGTGCTTTATTTACAAAAGCATTTAAGACAGTTAGCTACAAGTCTCGTGAGGTACTATGAAAGAGCTTAATATCCTTCCCATATCTTCTTTAATGATTACAGTGAATGCACTACTTTTTCCAAGCAGGTGTCTTCAGCCCTGGCATTTTCTTTTCCATTCTATTGACCTGGGAAAGTTGTGTGTTGTGTGGGTGTTTTTGTTTTTGTTTGGGGTTTTTTTGGTAAATCTTTTCTGACATATTATAAACCTTACCTACTCATTCAGGTTTTTGCTATCAGCCTGTAGTTTGAGAAGGCTTAATTTTATTGTCCAGGTGTGAGAGTTCAGTCAGGCTGTTTCTTAATCAATTTTATGTCTTGATATTCTATCGCTTTTTGTACATGCATCTGGAGGGAATCTGCATTGGATGCATTTCTTATGGTATGAAAAAAAAGTAGAATAATAAAGAGTGCCTGAGGAAGCCTTCATCCTGCACACCTATAGAGTTCTCCATAAGGACTGGTGCAGATTCTTCAGGATCTGCTAATTGTTCCAGAGATGTGATGGAGGAGCTTCACCTCTTCAGAGAGGTCATACCTTACTTTGCTCAGGAGTACATATTCTGGAAAGTCTGGTATATAGTTGATATTGTCTGTTAGTGCCAAACAGTACAGAAATAGGACTGAGAGGGACAGTCTAAGAACTTCTTTTCTTGGAAATGGCAATATGATGTTGGCCATGGAGCATGTGCCTTGCAGTATTTGAAATTTTTCTTGCATGGTACTAGTCATGTTGCAAAACTGTGGATTTGTCATAGCCAACAGGTCTAATTAACATGATTTTGCTTTTAGTTGAATCAACTAACTGTAAAGGAATTGGGTATCCATAAATATGGATAAAAATTAGGTGACTAATGTTGATAAAAGCAGGCATCTTTCAGGCATGTTCTTCATTCTCCTAAACTATACTCAATTCATATCATACATGCAACTACATGTTGCGATAGCTCTCAAGTATTTTAGGCAGAAGAGACATTAAAATTCATAGTGGCTGCTGCTGCCAGTGTTTTACTAATTATTTCAGTGAGCTCATCCTATCCCTTCCAGAAATGTTAATGCTTACTATTGGTTGTCATTCTTATTACTATCATACAGTTTTTAATGTGGGTGTGGGGAGAAACTTAGTATGGACTTTTCCCTTGATAGTTCTTTCTAAGGGACTCTTTAAGAAATAATGTGTACATATAGGGTAATTAGGTAAAAGTGCAATTTAAGCTAATATTAGACTTCAATCCTCTTAAATATCAATTGAGAAAATAATTTTGCCCAGATTTTGCAGGTAACCAAGGTTTTTCTCTCTACTGTAAGTCTTCTTACTTTCTCAACTCCATTTTCTATTTTTATTTACTGGAACATAGTTGTCCAGTCAAATGCTAGTGAGGCTATGGTAATCTTTTGCTGATTCTCCAGACAGTTGATTGATGTGAAGATGCTTTTGTCTGAATAAACATCATGTGCAAAATAAAAGCTTTTACAAGTAATTTTCCTCTGTGATTCTAGTTCATATATCCAACACAACCTCATATTTTGCACTTTGTGAGCATTTCTTAGAATTTTTACAATATCCTTCATTTGAATCCAGGGTTTACTGTTTTTGATCTATTTCTCATTTTCCTCTAAATTGTCTTTCTCCTGATTTTTCTCTTCAAGTTCTTTTTTCTCATGTTTTTAGAGGCTCTTTACAAATTTATATTTATTTTTCTTTTCTCCCCTCTTTTCTGAATTCCTCTTCTCTTCTTTAGTTCTTTGATTGCTGCTGGAGGCTAAGGTTATAATTTAGTCAGTCTGTTCTACTCTTCCTGTTTTAAAAAAAAAAAAAAAAAAAACACTCCTAGACAGTAGATAATTCTGGAGCTTGCCTACCTTTTAGCTTACTGTTTTTATTACTACTATTCTTATCTATTCTTATTAATTATTATCATCATTAAGATGGAGTTTTGTCCTGCTGCTACAGTGTGCTTTCATCATTCAATGGAAATGCTTTCCTTCCTCTGACTTTCCTACCTCACATTTCTTACTCTTCAATGCTACGTGTGACAGAGTCAAATGGGATACCTATTCTTAAGGACTGGTAAGAGATCATCAACCTCAGGGGCAATCTCTTTAACAGATGTTTAGGCAGTGATATCCTCTCTACCTGACTATGGCTTGAAAATCTCCATTAGTATTTAAATGTCCAAGACAGTGTGTTATATTGACAGGTTTTAATCAAATATGAGTTCATGTATTTTAATGAAATACAACTGAGAGCAAGTAATGCCTTAAAAAGAACACAGGAGTGAATGCAATGGATATGGTCAGTAAAGGGACCATCTGAGCATGGGGAGTCTGGGCTATCTGAAAGATTGCTGATGCTGTGGGTTTGACTGAGCCTTTGATCATGTGACTTAATGCACTTTTTTATGGTGAATCACCACACAGTAAGTTTGTTTTCAAAATAGCAATGAGAGGAGCTTTTATAAGTGGTTTTGCAAATCAGGGCATCAGAAGGCCAGTGTTCAATTTCTGAGTCTGAAATAGACACCTTGAAGGATGTTGGGAAGCTCATTTAATATCTTTATACTTTCATACTGTAAAATGTCAATGGTGGTAATTTCTTTGCTAGCCTTGCCAATTTAGAATGTGAATGCTTAGAGTCCTGTTGAATAATATGTAGGACAGTAGACCTCCTGGGGCTGAAACAGTACAGAATATCAGAATTTAGCATCTGAATACCTCTTTTGACCCACAGCTTTACAGTGCAGTGAATCACTACCTCTAGTTCTGCACTTTTTCCATGCTCTGCAACTTAGCTGAAATTCAAATCTGGGTTTTAATTTTACAGTTGTGATCCATTGTCAAGCCTCATGCCACAAATGACTTCACTGATATATCAGAAGATAATGTTGAACAAGGATATGAGAGCAAATACAAATAATTTAGCTCCACGGTGTGAAAAAATGTTAAGCAATTGTATACACTCAAAATTCTAAGATACATCTTTTGTCCTCCTTGCTTGTAAGGAAACATAGTTACCACTATGTACCTTCATACGTCCGCTTGTCATCCCAAGGGGTGACACTGCTAATTCACTAATAAAGAAGCATCCTCAGCCCAGAAGCAGAGAGTAAAATAAAACTGGAGAGTTCAATGCACATATCAAAGGAACATGGCCAAAAACAACTCAGGAGTTGCCCAAGAAGTTGCAGATGAGTAGAAAGAACAAACATGAACGTTGAGGAGCCAGCCTCACCCTTTTTTAGGAATAGTTTCAAGAATGTCAGACCTGTTTCTAGTAAAAATAAATTCAGGCTTCCAAAACTGTACCTGGCATTAGCTGGCTGTCAAATGTTTGTCGCAACTGAAAAAGCAAGCTGTGAATGCACAGGTGTACCTGGAGAAACTATTGACTGGGACAGTGTAGGCAGTTTCTGTTCTCTTTGCTTTATCTGACCTAGCTGCTTCTCCAAAATTACAACTGTTTCATTCAATAAAGCACAGCAAAGGTATAAAGCGAGATTTGTATGAACCAAATCTTCAGCAAAAAATCTGTATCCTCTCCAGCTTCACAGAAGAGAAAGCAACTTTTACTTCTCAACTTTTAGTGAGAGTAAATACTACTCGTTATTTCTCACAGTTCTTTGTGGCCCAAAAAAAGATGTTTCCATTCACTGTAGTTGTTCCAATCTTATTAATACATTCGCCTGGCTCTTTGTCTATTGAGGTTTAGAAAAAGTCCAACTCTTTCTTGCCAACAGTGGGCAGTGTATGTGACCTTCTCCAGCTTGTTGAAATGCTATTTCAGGATAGGCAGTGATAGGAATTTAAAAAGAATTTTTCTGTTGGTTCTGGGCAGCCTACTGTGTGGGCAGTACACTGATTGACTTGAGATTTTCTCTTTACTGCTTTCCTTCTTATGTTAAGTTCATGGTTCCATTCTTTCTCATTCCTACTTCTTTCTAGAGAATATTACTGGTATCAAGTGGGTGGAATGGAGTGGTGAATTGTTGGGAATGCATCCAAGGATGGATGTTCAGCCCAGCCTGCAAGCTTAAATGTGAAAAGATCTACAGCCAAGGAAGACAGTTAATCCTTATTAGGAGCTCTGTCCTAGACAAGGTATAAAAGATGCTATGTAGAGCACTGCAGCACTATGACCTTCCCAGAACTGAGGAGTGGGACAGACCTGGTTAGGCTTCAAAGACAAGGGATAAGCAACCATTAAGCACTGGCCATTTTTTAGAGCAGGGTTCACAGCACCAGGAGTTTTAGATGACTCTGAGGTCTTGCAGTCATATTGCCAGAGAAGGAGGAGTGATGAGTTTTCTTTCTGGCTTTTGAAAGAAGGGAAACAGAAGGAAGACTATTCTGGAAAGGAACTGCTGTGAGGGAAAGAAAGTTTGTGATATTTGTCACATGTTTGATAGATAGGAGATAGAAAATAATGGCAAAACAGTCTTTTAAAGGTCATGTCAGCCAGGATGATCAGGGATGGACTGAAGAAACAGGAAAAGGAGAGCGGGAGGTAGAAGGACCAAAGATTAATTTACCACAAAATCAAGATACTTAAATGAATCAAAAAAAGAATAAAAAAGACTGAAATATATAACTGTCCCTACTCTAGTACTGTGAACTTTGGCAACAAACAATTATAACTTTTATTTACAACCTTAAATTTGTTTTGGCAGGTATTACTGAAGTCTAGTAAGAATGTTCACATGCTAAAAATATGAAAATCACTCTTTAAGAAGGCTCAAATTGACAAAGTTGACTTTCTCAAAAATATCATTCTCTGTCACTGACATCTTTGAGAATCATCTTGCATGCTTATGGGCCATATTAAAATACAGTATAGGGTGAGTATTTGTTGCTGCCATCAACTGCTGATCACCGAAGCGTTAGGGGACAGTATAAACACTTCCTTAGCGATCCCCTTGTAATGCATAAGGAGAGGAAAATGTAACAGTATTATAGGAGGCCGGGATGTAAAAATTTCAGGCTATTAATACTAAAATGTCCTTTATAGCACACCATAAGCATGTTTCTTTCAACACTGGAGCTATTGGTTTTATGCTTTATATTCACATTCAAAGAAAAGCTGATCTCAGGACTACCAATGAATACTTGCTTAGGTGCACATGCATAAGCCTGAGTCTTTAATGCACACACTTTATGCAAACAAAATAAATTCAGTAATATTTATACTTAATGCTTTAAAAAGGTCAGATTTTCAGATACAGAAATGATTGAGTTAAATATGCAGGCTTAAAACATTTGAATGGGAAAATGTTTTAAAAAAATGGAAAAAGAATCTTGAATAAAATGTCAAAAAGTTATAATCATGTACTTTGAAAGAAGTATGCTGCTTAAAAAAAACCTAAATCCTGCTTAGAATGAAGACTAGAATGCTCAAATTTGTATCTGTATATATGAATGACAAATGAAAGAATTGAAAGATCGGAAGTATGAAAATTTGATAAGGGAAGCAAAAGGACACATGAAGAAATTTGTAGTCAGCAGATGTAGCTGGTAAAACTAGCATTTTAAGTATGTCATGAGAAACACAACAATAGGCTTGGTACATTACTGGGACTTGCCAAGAATTCAATAATATGGGCAGAAAGTTCAGTAAGTATTTTGGTTCCATATTTCAGAGTCAATAAATATTTAAAACAGATGATGACTACAATGAACAAAAATTTGAACTTTGACAAGCGTGTCAAATTTTAAAATCGGCAGATAAGGATATCTTGAAGTTTAAAAAAACAAAGTGGTCAATAACTGTTAATATTGATTTAGTTTAGGAATACAGGGAGTATCCCAGAGAATTTGGATAAATATGGTAGCAATATTTGAAAAAATATAAACAGAGTAATTTAGAAGTTTGTCAGCCCACCCTCAATTCTGGGCAAACTACAACCCTGGTAACAAAGAGTTAATGCAACAGGAAATAACAAAGCCAAAATGGTTTTATGGAAAAAGTCTTGTTTAACCGACTTGACACTATTTTTCAAAATGAAATTGCAAGTCTGTTTGATAAATGTAACATTATTGATATAATAGTCTTCTCTCAGACATTTGGAGTGATACCCAGATGATGTATTGATTTGTAAGCCAGAGTGATAGAAAATCAATGGGATGTGCATTGAATTCATTTAAAACTGGTTAAACAAAAGATCTTAAAATCTAATTACAAAAAGAATTTTTTGTCAAATGTCTGTGCATCCCACAAGAGTCCATGCTCAGCCCTACACTATTTAACAAATATATAAACTTCTTCTAAATAAAATTAGAACATTATTATGGATTAAGTCTATAAATAATGCAGGCTTGGGTAGGCTTGGAAGGGAACAGGTTTCCAAGCGATCTGGCAATTTGAGGATGTAAAGCAAACAGTATGGGTTTTGGCTGAGCCAAATCTAATGTTGTAAGTCTGGAAAATAAAAATATTGGATATGCACCTAGCATGGAAGACTCTCCTGAAATCAATGGCTGAGGGGGGGAAGGAAAAGAGAAAAGTCATTGGGGTCATGGAGGGTCTTCATGCTCACTGAGCATGGCTTGAACTGTGTAATCTTTGGATGTTTAAATGAGAGAACGAGTGGGAGTAGTGAGGTTAAATTAACCCTGCATTTGGCACTGGTGAAATTGCTGCTGGAATACAATTTGGTTCTGGTGCCTACACTTCAGATGGATATTGATGAATCAGAAAAGAGTTGCAGAAGAGCCACATGAATGCTCACTGGCTTGGGAAACGTGCCTTGTTGTGAAAATCTCAGGCCAACACTATTTAGTTGTCAAAGAAAAGCTTAAGGGTGACCTGCCTGCGGTCAAAATATACCTGCAAGGGGAAGGGAAAGGGCAGAAAGAAAAAAATTGATAAGACTGTGATGCAAGAAAGGTGAAACAATGACTGTGAGTTCAAGCAAGACAAATTCTACCTAAAAATGAAGTACAAATTTGAATGAGGAAATTAAGTACTGGAACAACTTGCTAAAGGGCTGCAATAGCTTTCCTATCACTGCAAGGTGTAAAATCAACATTGTGTTTATCTATCCTGAAAGAAAAAAAGGAGGGAATGGAGGGAGGAGAGAGAAGAGGAAACAAACAAACAAACAAAAAAAGCTCGCCTCAATTCACAGATTTGATTCAAAATGAGTAGCATGAGAACTGATGCCTTGTGTTGCTGTGTGTTATGCATGTCACAGTAGACAGTCACTGGGGTCTTTTCTGCCTTTAAAAAAAAAAAACAACCCTATGAGTCTTTGTCTCTCTACTGACTCCTTCAGGGGATTATATTGAGCCAAAAGAAATAGACCCAGAATTTCAAATAAAACCCTCTAGCAGTGACATCCATTAATTTTCGGAATGGTCTCTCAAGAGGAGAAGTTGCAGGGAGCCTTTTTGGGTTAATTTAAGAGGGGAGTGGTAAATATAACTGAAAAAAATATCTCAGCTTGGGGATAGAGACTGGGGGAATCAGTTCAAGCATCTTTTCATACTCTGATTTTTATAGTGCTGGGCATTTAACTGAGCCACAGCTCATAATGAAACACGGTATCTTCAAAACCTGCTTTATCCCCAGGCATCCCCAGACCTTTGTCTATTTTGTGAGGAGAGGGGAAACCTGGTTTTCCAGGTCGTCGCAGTGAGCTGCTCTCACCTCTCACCACTCTTTTATACCTTGGAGTGAGGACTATAAGGAGGAGCAAGCAGTAACCTGGGCAGCCGTTGCAGAGACCTTGGGCATCAATTGGGTTCCTCTGCTGTGTGATCACCAGAGGTTTGTTCATCTCCAACCCTGTCCGCATGTATTCTTCTTACCATCTTTCTTTTCATGTGCTGCCGTCTCTTCCTTTCCAAGGAGAGTCTGTCTTTGAGAGAATATTAAAACAGCCTCACAGAAGAGTATTTAAAGAGGGTTGCTTTCTACTAACACTTCAGTGGGCATGCTATGGAGGAAGACAGGCTGTGTAAGTTAAAAGCCAATATTCATACAATAAGATAGTGGTATGTGTTTTCTCCCAATAACTTTCTGCAATGGTCTTGCTGGAGCTAGGGGAGGGAAAAATGAAAATACCTTGAGGATGGGTGCCAGGTAATTGCCTGCAGTGTTAAAGGATGGGTTGGGGTGAGATTTTTTCCAAGTCTGAGATTTCTGTGAAGTCTTTTACCATTTCTAACTTTACATTACAAATTCCTCTCCTTCAGGAGTTCTCCAGTGGCTCTGTATTTCATATGCAATATAAATTCATCAGTGTAATGTTGTCTGTCATATTTAGAAGTTGCTGTTTTCGTATTCATGGCACGCAAGCATCTGTCATTCAAATCTGTTTAGAAATCCAAATTCGCTAATGGGGCTTCTGCATGTTTCTGTTTATCAAGGAGCAGAATGGTGGCCCTGGATACGGCTGCAAGAGGCAGGAATGATTATGATGGAGTTTATGCAGTGGTAAAAATCCTTGTAGGCCGGAAAGCAGAAATTTCCAAAACTGGTAAAACCAACTCTAATAAAAGCTGCATGTTAGAAGTAGTCATTTGCACTGGAAATGGAGAGGAAAATCATACTTCCCTAAAAAAACAAAACAAAACAAAAACAAAACAGATGACTTTTCTCAAATCCAGTTTACGACAAGGAACTGGAAATGTCTTCATTTTTTATGATTCCCATAATATAAATTGCCAAATCTTTACTTTTCTGTCTACTTGTTTTTCTCACGGGGAAGAAGAAGAAGAAAAAAAAAACAAAATTATTACTTAGAATAGAAGGGAGTTTTTCACTGAAAAAGAGTCAATGCTATTGTAATCCATGTTCAGTCTGTGACAGTTATTTTCTAAATTCCGGAGCCTGGGTGTTGGTGGCTGCCTCCAAAAGCCATGGAACACTTGTGAGCAGGGACTTGGGATTTCACTCAGGACCAGGATTCTTGAATAAAAGGTATTAAGGAAATGCTGAGCAAAATTTACTGCAAGTCACCGCTACTGATATTCTTTATTCCTGGTCTTTGGAGTTTGCTGAGCCCTGCTAGCAGGTGCTCCAGGGGAAGTTATGGTCTTTTTAGCTGTGAGGCTAATTGGCTGAGGCTACTTGCTGTTGATTAGGTTTAATTGAAAGCAGAGGATTTGATGCGTTATCACCATGTTCAGAACATAAGCAGAGTGTTCACCACAGCTGACTGAATCGTGGGCAAATGCCAGCTCTGCTTCAATCCCAGGCCAAAAATACATACTCTTTATGAGTAATGATAAAACCTGAATAGCGCTAAGTAATCCAGAGATATCTTTGGAGTGAAAGAAAAAAAAAAAAGAGAGAGAGAGAGAAAGGCAGGGGGTAGGTGGGACGATGCTTACACTATTTGTGTATTTTGCATGTGTTGAGGTTGAAGGATTGTTTTTCCTCTCCCTTTCAGAGCATGTTCCTGATCATTCTTTTGCTTTCTCTGGAGTTGTGTCAGGATTTAGATACCTACAGGTCTGTGACAGTTAGTTTGGGAAAGATGCTGGTACCAAAGCTGCAGACCAGACTCTCCATGGTGTTACACAGCCTGACAACTCTGTATGTGAATGTACCATGTTTACTCCATGGTACCTCAGGAGCTTCTGTCCTGCACAATTAAAATGATGTGATTTACGTCACCTCAGTAAGGGCAAAGCTCTTCAGGGAGTAGGATGTTGTAATGCCAAAATATTTTAAAAGTCTGGGCTTTAGCCAATTACTTTTCAAGGGCAGGGTATTCTCAATTCCAGTGTCTCTGCAGCAAGCACATCTCTGACTCATCAAAATCTTTGCAAAGCCAAATTGATTTCTTTTCCTCTTTTTTTTTTTTTTTTTTTCTTTCTCCTCTCTCTCCCCAGCTTGGCCGCTGAAGTGAAACAATCATAACTGTAGGAATTATGTTACCCTGCTGGAAGGTGGTAGAGGCTGTGTAGTATGTGCTCCGTAGTCCATAGGGCAACACTTCTCTAACGTTGCTTTTCTCTGTCACGCTAGGACCAGCTTTGCAGATCTTCCCTGGAGCACTTGGGATGATCACAGATGATTCACACTTCAGATGATTAGGCTTCAAGGTGTCCTGTTGGTCATCCACCCCAGGGCTTTCATTGCTAAGAGCTTTGAGAAATGCACATGCATCCTGAGTCTTGGCCCTCATACTCTGGCACCTGTGGTGATGCTTTTGGATAGATCTAAATATTGGTGTTTTACACTTAATCCCCATATTTTCTGGGGTGATAGAGTGAGAAGTTGACAGTTTCTGGTAAGCTGTACTGTATCTTATGCCTCATGCCTTCAAAGAAAAGGAAGTCATGGCATTGATGATTTCAGAGCTCACCAGAGTTGTGCGCCCTTCTCGTTGTCCTTGCTTACAGGGTGTCCTGTCAGTCTCTTCAGAAACAGAGATCAGTCTCGGAAGATGAATGGTGCTTGCAGAAATAGAAAGCTGTGTTGCTTTGGTATAAGTTTGACTTCTTAGAAGTTATTCTGTGAAAGAGTTTTGGAGTTGGGTATGTCTAAAGGAGGGAGAGCTGCAGTTAAAGACTATATGTAGCCCCAGTGTTAAGGATGTAAGATGCTTTCCAAACATGGGTTGCAATTGGTTAGATTTAAAATGTTGACTTGCTTCCTTTTCTTTATATGCAGCCACTGTGTACTATGTAAAGGTATAAAAGACAACTTTCAGTTATATATAACCCATTTTCAGTTCACAAAATCTTATGCTTCTGTTTTCTTGATTCAAACCAGCACTGATTGCAAATCTGCTTCAAGACATGCTTAAAATGTTACTGTGATTTTTGGACAGTAAAAAAGTGCTGACAGCATGAATGCCACACAGATCTAGGGCCAAGGACTAGAAGGGTCGTGGAGATAAAACTTTATGGGTAGTCCTAAAAAGCAGGTCCCTTCCAAGCAAGGCTGAAGAGCACTGACAGTGATAGAAAATTACCCTCCTATTCTCTGTCTATGCTACAGGCTGAAGAATTGTGGAGTTTTTCATCCTCTGGCTGTAAATCTGAAATCATATACTAGTACATATTCAGACAAAAATCACTTAAAAGGGAAATAATCCTATTTGCTGGATAATTAACAGTGAGCAATATCATTCTATGGTTTATATTTTCATTGAAATTCTTTATCTCATAGTCTTATGGACTGAAAATATATTTCAATTATATAGCTATGCATGTCTTTTATATTAGGTGGAAATGTTTTAATAGATGTTTCAGTTATCCATTTATTGATCTTAATGTATTTTTAATATGCAGGCACAGGTCTGTGCTAACTGAGATATATCTGCTTTTCCCTAGTTGAGTTCTACAAATTAAAAATAATTATTTCTCTTTTCTGTAAGTAGTATATGGTGGATTTTCATCTTGTGGGCAATATCTGCTAGGAGCTGCTTTTTAATTTATGAAGTTAATCTCTGCTCACAAAAGGAGATCTGAATTTGAGCTGTAGTTTCACTATAGACTTCAGGAGGAAAACTTGGAACAGAGAAGCCAGTAGAGGAGAGATTTTTGCTAAACCCTGAGAGAAAAAACAATTAGTAGATGACCTAGGTTTTCGTTGTTCTTTCATGCACTGTTTTAACCATGGTTTTCACAGGAAAGACCAAAATGGCAAACAGTCCTTTTCAATAATGAGACTGTTCCCTAGTTACGTTGCAATTATTTGTAGCTACCTCCTACTTCCTCCCTAATAAGATTTCCCAGGGTTTTTTGAAGAAACACAGGTAAAAAAAAAAAGAAAAAAAGAAAGATTTGAGAACACTGAGATGCTGGGCTGAGGACCTCATTTACTGTGGTCAGCATAGGAATGAGTCATAATGAGCCATCCTGAGTGGCAAACTTCATGACGTAAGACTGTGCATTCTTGATAAAATAAAATGAGAAATAGTAAATTAGCCATTTGAGATCCTTTTCTAGCTTTCCAGTCCTGGCACATCATGATCAGAGCTGAAATTAATAATTTATGTCAAAGTGTCAAAGAGCAGTGAGGAGAAAAATAAGAATTTCCTTCCTACAGAGAAATTTCAGTGTTTCAGCATTGTTTAGAGATAGAAAATATGTTCTGCCAAAGCTTTCCAGAATAAAAAAGAAAAAAAAAAATCTGAAGATCCTTGTTTGTAACCAGTGACAGAATGTGTTTGGGATATATTGAATGACACAGTCCATTTCAGTGCTTGTGACTATAAACACTTATTTTAGATGGCTGAAGGTTAAGGGTTAGGTTCATGTCCAGTCCAACTGTGCTCTGTCCACCGGTGGTGATTCACTAATTTCCCAGTTCAAATGTTTTGAACTATCATAGAGATGGCTTCCCACAATGATCTTAACATCTACATCTTATAAGCTTTTTTAGGGGCTTAGGCACTAGAGAAAAGTTTAAAAATTGGTGGGTGGTTTTCCTTTAATCTTCTGATGAAGGGAGACAGCAAGTAAATTCTGCATTATTTGGTGTAGTATTGTGGCCATTTGACCACTGAGAGGTGTCCAGGGACCTTCATTCTTTGATCATCTGGCTTACTCTAGCAATTACCTTTACATCTTCTGTCTTGTTCTTTATGTTGATCATGGGGAGTCATAATTCCTCTTTTGTAAAGTGTTTTCAAATAACGATCTCTGTGAAAGATCTACAAATTGATCAAGATTTTTTTTTCTCAGCTTACTAGGGCTGTCAAAGGAAATATGATTTCTCATCTTGAAATTTGGAGCTGATTGTGTAGAAGTATCTTTAAAAAGATCACCTTTGATGCTGGGAGTAAGGACTGACTTCCAAGATTCCCAGCATTGGACAGTAGCAAAAAAAAAGAGTAGATGTGATGAAATTTGATACACAGATGCAAAGGGCTCAATAAGAAATCCATCCAAAAGAGGTGTTAACTTATTCTCATGGGGTGAGAATCACAAGGACTAGTAACAGTAAGGAACATAGGTCAAGAAAGACGATTGTGTCTTGCACTTTCACCTTGGCAGACGGCGAGTGAGTGGAGCCAAGGAGGAAATGAAGGAAATCGTAGATGCAAGTGAAAAACTCAATTTCAAATAAAATATACGAGCTGTTAGAAGTGCTAAGCATGAAGCCAGAGGGTGGTAAAAGACATGCAAGGCACTTTGAATGGCAGAGCAACCAAAACAGTGGTAAGTGGGCAGCAGGAGTATATTGCAACCACTTTTATTTTTTCTTAAATCTATCTTTTTTTAGTTCTTATCAGTTTCAGTCTTATGCTGATTATTTTTGTAGGGCTGAGTTTGTTCTTCCCCACACTGATATTTTATGGAGTATTTCCATGCTTTGCCACCTCAGTGCAGGACTGGCTCATAAGGCAGAGTTAATGTCCTCATTTATACTTACGTGAAGCTGGGGGTAGATTTCTCTTCATAGAAATATGTTGGCAGGATGTAAAAAAGATCATTTTCTCAGATGATATAAAAACAATTTTTCATTGTTCTGCAAATGCAGGATTCTGGGTACACAATGTGTGAACACGTTCTCAGAAATTTGCAAATTAAAAAAAAAAAAAAAAAGCTAAACTTAAAGAATGTTCTCTCATCTTGCACCAGGAAGAAATAAGAGCTAATGACACTTGTATCATTAGTTGGCCCAGGAGTGCAAAGCAGGAGGTAGGAGCATCAATGTGTGCCTCTATGTAACAGACTGTTTTATTAGCAAGCTGTCATAGCAGCACTCATAAAGTTGCTAACAGAGGGAGAAGTGTGTGTTGTTCTTGGTAATACAGTAAATTAAGAACTGGAAACCTGTAATCTATTCCTAACTTTTCCAGTTTCTGTGGCTTTGGCATACTGTCTTCATTTCTTTTAAGCTGTGATCCTTCTCCAGTGCTTTCTTTCTGTGTGTGTGTGGACAGTCCTGGATAGATTTGAACAGTGCCCAACACAAGAGATATAATTCTATAGATAGACTCTACATTATGGCATCATATACATAATAATGCCATTGAAAGCCTTATCAAGCTTTTTTTGTTAATCTTCTTGTAAGAAAAATGTGTAATTTCAGAGAACAGAAAATGTAGCCTCTTAACTTGTTCCTACACCAGGCTTTTGAGAGCAGACCATAGAGCAGTACCAAAAAGATATATTTCTTATGACTTTGTGATGAATTTTCCCAAACTTACTGAAAAATACATCTGTATGAGCAAAGGCAAAACTTTCTGATCTATAAAAATGACATCTATAATTGAATATTTCTAGGGAAAATTCTCCTTTTTTATTAATCTAGATATTATAAAAATGACATGGTACAATGTCTGCATATAGTGTCATGAGCATTTTTCTCTATGTCTGTGTGTATGTTAAGTGGACTTGTATGTTTCTGGAGGATGACAATATATTTTATATGTTACCTCCAGTAACTAGCTGGAGAGGAGGCCTTAGAAATTTTCGCTGAAAGTGATTCATATGCAGAATACAGAAAGATCACAAAATTTGCAAGATTCAGCTAATTATAAACAGATAAGTGCAAGTTACAGAGAGAGAAAAGAGGTAAAATGTTCAGGAAGTGCTCAGAAATGCAGAGAGATGCCAGCTGGTGAAACAGAGACTGTTGCTGCAGTAAGTGCTGATGGGGAACCTGGGAATATCCTCTCCCTGGTGAATCTCTGCCCATATGAAGGAGCTGGTGTGAATAAAAGAAACATCCTCTTCATGGCTGTGAATGTCATGTGGGTTTGGTGCAAGCCTCCAAAGGAGGACAATATTTCATATATATTGGAAGGCCTTCCCTATGAAGAGGTCAGAAGAAGATAGGAGGATACAGAAGGTAGGATTGTAGAGGATTCTCTGATTGTAGAGGATAACTTTAACATAAGAAGCACTGGGTGCTGGAGTGGGAAGCAGGCAATAAGATACAAAAGTGTGTTGCAGTGACGTGGATCTAACACTTTTCAAAAGGGATCCCTTCAAATCAGGTTGCCAGGTTTGTGGCCTAAAGACGTGTTTTGCAGCCTGGGCAGTTTTCTCTGTCATCCTAGACTACTTGCTAGGTCATGGACAAAACAAATAGATGTTACTAAAATATAAGCAATCTTGGGAAATGAACACATGTGGATCTACTGAGAAGGAAGATGGCAACATTTATTAAGTTTTGCATTTTGGTACAAATATTGGTAGCCTAGTAATTAAAATGGTTCTTAAAGATGCACTTGCAGTGACGTTTCTTTGGTGGCGTTAGTAACTTCTGTTGTTTTCCAGTTGTATCAGTTTTCCAGCTACAGCGTGTGCCCTCAGACTCTCATGCTGGCACCATGAATGATGCACAGCAGGGATAAGAATGAGCAGCCAGGGATGAAGAAGGATGTCAAAACCTATTTATGCTATACTGGCACCAGCTTCTAACCACTGCTGGATTAGGAATTGAAAAGGCCTCTTCTGATACAGATAGTATCTGCCAGAAGGCTACCGTATTTCTGAGCTATTAAAAGTTACTCTTTGCCAAAGATGAGGAAAAATCTTGAAGAGATATTTGGAGAGAAAAGAAATAGATTAGAAGTAAGGATCCTTGATTTGTATTTTCAAAGTACTAGCAAAGTCAACCCCTGTATTTTGAATACCAGTTCACCATGTGTTCATCTTAACACCACTGTCCCTTCTACGAGTTCCCTACCTTTGGGACAGTGCCAAAAACCAAATTGCCTGCTTCTAGCATTTCTTTTACAATATCAGATTCTCTTCTGAAAGCAAAATTAGTATTTTATTTTCCCAGATATACGCACGTCAAACTGGAAACTTAAGAGAAGTCCATTGGAGTCTTTCCTAAACATGTGTCTTTGCAGTTAATGGCATTTGGAAGAATGTCACCTTGCTAAAACTGGCACTGTGCCTTCTTTTTCCTTTCTAGTGGGAATGGGTTGCATTCTAATTTAACAACCTCTGTAATTTCCTTAGCTGTCATCCCAAATGGTCTCTTTCAAATGCTACAATTAATGTGTAAACCTCCACTCTTCTCCTTCCAATAAAGCAAGTTCTGAACTCAAGAGTGCTGAGCAGAAATGATTAGAAAGAAATCACAAAGCACATAAAAACAAACCAAGCCAAAAGCAGAATGCAAAGGAAAAGCTCATATCATTATATAGTTACACTAATCTGTGGCATATGTGGTCCCTTCTAATTGCTAACTAGCATTGAAGGTTGCTTATGGATAGAAGGCAGATAGCAATTCTGTGCTGTCACTGCCTTAGCAATTGTAAAACTAATTATACCCCTCCTTAAATGTAAATAATTAACAGCAAACATTGTCTGTTTTTTATTCACCTATTTATCATTTTTGGAAATAACTGGTTAGGCTGGGCACAGGCACGTCTGAGCAGGAACAACAAGCAATAATTACAGAAATCACAGATGTTCCAAACAGTCTGTGCCAGGGGAATTTCTCCCTGGAAGTCTGCAGAAGCTTTGCCCCTATTTTTCACAGCATCTGTTAGAATACAGAGGTTTCCTAGGCATAACACCCATTGCAAATTCTCTGAAAGTATCCTGCTTCTTGGATGGGATTTATTTCCAGAGTAAGATGCATTAATCCAGATATCTGCATGTCTAAATGTTCACTGGGTATCCCCACGGTCGGTGTAGACCTAGTCAGTACAGAGATGGAGTCTGGAAAGCTGCTCAGGTCACTGAAGGTAGGTGCACATTTCAGAGTGAGAAGCCTGGACATACTCACCTGATATTACTGACTACATGTCCATGAATTGTGATGGGAATTTAAGCACCTTCTTAATGGCTCTGTTGCTTGCATTTAGGTATTTTAGACACTAGAATATCCAAGACATCCCCTGGTTGCTCTGGAGTACCTGGAGAGACATGAGTACTTTGAGAATGTTTCATCTATTTTTACCATATTTTTCACCAGTTTTCATCATATTTTGGAAGATTATTTTAAGATGAAAGACATAATTCTTACTCTGGACTTATTTGTTTCTCTAAGTTGTAAAGAAAATCTGCTTAATTATCTCAAAAGTAGGTAAATACCAGTTGGAAGCCAAAGATGAAATTTATCTTGCCAGCTTTATGAAGGACTAATGTCTACACACAGTATCTGGCTTCCCAGTAGACCAGTGAAGCTCTTATCAGTGCAATGAGCAGAGTCAGGGTGTGATTCATCACATCATCCATAAGTACCTCCTTCAGTTCACTGGGAATCCCATCCCAAACTCCAGGGGTGTTATTGGTCATGTCTCCTCTTGTAAAGAGAGAAGGCGACTTTGAGTGAACTGCCTTGAGTCTAATAAGTTTTGTGTAAAGCTGCACAAAACAGATTAGAACCTAACATCTTGAGCAAATAATTTCCACTCATGGCATGATCATTTTTATTGCTTTTAAGCAGGTGTTAGGAGACTAAATACTTCTATGCTAGGGAGAGCTGAATGTGGCTTCTGCAGCGTCTATCATTAATCACCAAACTGCAATTGTTTAGCAAATTAATCTCTTAGTTTAGGGAGAACATTGGAGTTAATATGTAGAATTAGGAAATGGTTCCTAACTATCCTGTAAAATATTTATGGTTTTTCCTTTGTGCTTTCCAGACTCCAAATATTCTTTGGAATTAGGTACTTCAGGCAAGTCTCAGACTGAGAAATGACAAATTCTTTAATCTTCTAATGAGAGCACTTAAATCAGAAGAATTTTTCATTGTATGTTTTCCTGTGGAGAAATAAAAAAACAGGCAAACATTTGCTGTGGTTCATCAGGGCTGAACACATGATGGTTAGGTTTGCATTTCAAAGAGTAACGTGTGTCTGAGGGTATCATTAGAAGCAGCTCAGACAGGAGCCTATGGAGGATTTCTGTTGATGAGGAAGGGCTGCCTGTTCCACTTAAAAGAGGAAAGAAGGTGCTGCAGGATTTCCTTACGCTTTCTGGATTGGAGAGAGGAGCCTTCAGTCTGCTGTGCAGCCAGTTCACCCTACTGTGCTCACCAAAAGTAGGATGCTGCAGTAAGAAAGTGCTGCAGGATGCCCTCAGGTGCTGCTGTGCCATGCTTGTTGCTACCAAGAGCTCTTGGAAAACCCCTTAAACCTGGAGAGTTTATAAAGAGGCTCTTTATCACTCTTCTGACTTTGTCTAACAGTAGCAAATGCTAAACTACAGTTTCCAAACCAACCCAGATGTGTGGCCGTTAAGGAATAGAAAATGTATGAGCTCTGTCTGCCACATAGAAAATCTGGGAAGAGAAAAAGATTGCTTTGGAAAGTCATCCAACAGGACACTGGGGACAGTAACAGACAGAATATTCAAAAAATGCCTGTGCTCTCAAAAGACGCTTGCATAGATAACTGATTTTTTGAAAGAGCTGAACCACTTTCACATTGAAAAGATTTGATGCTTTCAGTTCAAAAATATGTTAAGAATATGTTCAGATTGGTGAGGTGTACTTGAACAATTTGCTCTGAAAAGCAGAAAATATCATGTGCAATAGTAAATTGTAACCATGATCCCTGCAAATTAACAATGACTCAGAACTCATCAGGTTTCCTTCAGTGATAGGTACCAATTCCATCCAGTCCAGCAGACAGTAGTGTCATTTTTTTTCTTCTGATAATTTAGATTAATGCCTTTTATTGTTGATTGTCATATTTGACTGATTTAACAGCACAGTTACATTTCATTTCCTCTCTTTACATTACGGCAGTTTGTGAGGGAAAAATACCAATGAATTCAGATGTTTAATTGAAGCATGGAAAGATTTTTTGGCTCCAACTTCGAGAATAAGCTTAGTGAAATGTGTAGATACACTGGCTGGGTTACTGCCTGGGTTGGTGTAAATTCGCTTACTGGCTGTTCTCTCTGTCTGTGGTAGGTAGTTCAGACTAAAGTATTTTTTAGTTCCCAGTTTATCATTTTCTAAATTTCTGTACATATCTGCAGAAAGATCAGCCATATCCCCCCAAACCAGATTTTCTCCACTATCTCCACTTCTGTTCTCTCTCTGGATTATTTTCCCTCTTCTCTGTAATTCTAATCTCACTCTCTCTCATCTACTCACAAGCAAAGGGAGAAAGCCTAAGAAAAGAGGGCAGATGTAAGAAATCAAAGTTAATTGGATACGATACAGATTGCCAGTCCTAGAGGCTGATCAATCCATCAGTGCTGGCAAAAATCCTTATCAGCTTTTCATAAAGGATGAAAAATGGCAGCACAGAAATGTCCTTTCTACGCTTTTTGTAGCTAAGAGTTTTACTCCTCTTCCTTGCACCTCAATATGACATTATTATGCTGAAGGACACCAGCAGTGTTTGATCCAGTCGGTCACAGACCCCTGCATGCTGCTGGAGCTGAGTTTGGTGGAAAAAAGAAAATGGTTAAACCCCGTGAAGTAATGAAGGAGCTTCAGACCATGAAAACTGCATCCATAGCAGTGGGTTGTAGGTAAGTCTGTATAAATTACTTGGAGTCTGAATATAGGCGTTCTAAAATTAATTAATTTATACTGAAGAGGGAATCTGTCTACTATCAGCCTTATTTTTTTATTTGTCACCCTTTCTCAGTGCAAACGAACCTCCAGCAAGCCAAGCTGTGGGTCACAGTGCAAAACAGAGGGATCTGGCCGGCTGAGCAAAATCATTCACCTTAAAGCTACTTTTAAAAAATGCTCTCAAAAGGCGCTCATGCCCTTATCTTCTTGAAATATTTGAGACCAGAATTAAACTCCTAAATGACTCTGCTAATCTAAAACTGAGTGTTCAAAAAAAAAAAAAAAAAAACTGTTTTCAAAAAAAAAAAAGTCCTTTTAGAAGGAATATGTACTGTACCTGCCTCATTTTCAGAAAGCATCAAATACCGCATCTGACCTAGCACCTAACTAGATTCAGAGACCCTTGCTATGCTCCTAGTGTTGTTTGCTCTGTGCTTCTTGAGAGCCCCTGTGCTAGCAGCCACAACCTCCCAAAGCTGAGTGCTTTGAAAGTCTTCTCCTTAACTCTCTTTCCTATCAGTTCACCATTTTTCTCTATAATCACATCATTTTTGCCTCTGTCCTTGGTACTGGAATAAGACCTATACAGTCTGTTTAGTCTCTTTTCTCCTTAAAAAGTGACCTAGTGGTTTTCAAAGCAGACTCGCATCTTTAAATCGGTACTTGGTTAAAAGTAGAGTGGCAAGAACATTCCGGAAAGTTTAGAGGGGGTTGTTACCTGTAAAGTTATTTTGTGAACTCAGGATGATATGAGACAAATAATTCAGGAAAGGATTGGGCACTTACATGAATATGAACAACATCAGCAATTGCACTGGCAAAGGGAAAAATTTACAAGCGTTATCAATCCTCATGCTTCAGAGCATGGGACCGTTTCTGGGAAGAAATATTTTCCTGCCTATACAGTCCTCAATCCTCAGAGGCCTCAGTGGATGACACCAGCCTCTAAAGCATCTCTGAGTGGCTCAGAATGAGAGGCACAACAAAATTAAGGGTGAGGTGAGAAGAGTTTCTTTAGGAGTTTAAAAACGAGGTATGAGTGGAGCAGGGTTTCCAATAGGAGGAATGGGCTGTTCCCACTTCTGTTGGAAGCAGAGACCCATCTGTTTAAGGGAACATCACTGAAATATGGATTGCCATTGTGACATGAATGCTGATGCCTCTTTTCCAAGTGTAGTGAGGGGCTCTGCCAATTTTTCCAGGATGTTGAACGGAATAAACTGTTCCACTCCTCACCTTTGTCTTGGTGAACATTTTATTGAGTGACTAGTAAAGCAGGAAGCATTAGGATTAAAGTTATCCCATGCTCAGGCTGAATTATGAGCTCCACATCCAGATACTGGCTCCTTCTGTCCTCTTCTTCCCCCGGCAAGGTTACAGTCCTCTGGGAAATGAGGAGTCACTAACACTTTGCACCACAACTACGATATTAAATCAGTACTGCAAAATTTATGGTGAGACAGAGGGAAGTGAATTTATGCTTTAATGACATTCTAAGTACTCATTTTCTTTTGCAAAGTAGAGGGATTTATCTCAAGTGTAACTCTGCCAAACTATAGAGATCCACTAGGAGTTTGTCCCTTGTGATGTCTCTCCTTGGCTGAGGGGATTTTATCTTAAAACTGTTTAAAGTACTTGTTCCGTAGCCCCCATGATAAAAAGAGCTTTAGGCTCTGGATGCCATCCAAGTTTTCCAATAGGAGTATTTCATTGCCAAAAATACAGTCCTCTCTTGCACTTGCCAACCCTCATTTGCCTTGGTATGTTTCATGCAATATCTTGGGTTTCATCAGGAGATGCCTATCCAATACAGGAGACAGTGAAGCCAAGGGAATTGTTTTGAACTCAAACCCTCTCAAGTATAGCATCACATCATGGTGAAGCCAGTGGGTAAAATGAAGACTGACAGTTTAATTTCTTGAAGTACTGAAAAAGACAAGACATCTGCCATGGTGGCCACTGGCTTGCACAAGCTGAAAGTAATAGACTATGAGACCCTTTACAGTTTTAGAAATTAATCCTATTTTTTCCCTTGTCTTCCTAGCCCACAAAAAAAATGTAATTTTATAACCAGCTGTTTTCTTCCCTGACTCAATGAGCCCTTCTTGAATCTAGGATCTGAGACTTAGATGCAAAAAGAAGGGATGAAATTTGGGATCAGAATAACCTAACCAAGAATTTCACAGGTAGTAGAGAGAGAGCAGCAAAGCTGCATGTGGATCTGTGGTGCTTGTGTCTCCCACCTGCAGAGTATCAGCGTCCTTTACCCACGCCAGTCCCCTGCGTGCCCATGACTATCTGGGCCTCTGTGCACACCGATTTGCCAGCTGGTAATTCCCAAGCAGGGTGTTCAGCAGCTTTCACCCTTTCTTTTGATGGAGCCAGTCGTTCAGGTCTCACTTCTCTACCCAGGCAGAGTTCCCAGTGAAACTTGTAAGGGCTTAACTGTCCCAGGGACTTATCTCTCTCTTTCAAATGTATTTGAAATTAGCAAGTGTGTTCAAAAGTAATTAAGGGAAAAACGACAGACAGTTTGACAATGCACCTTATTTCCTTAGGAAATCCGTCTTTAAAAAAAAAAAAAAAAAAAAAAAAAAGGATTGTCAAAAATCATAAATTTTCCCAAAGCTAAGGACATCTGTTCCCTTGAGCATCAAAAATTAACAAAAGCTGGAGGAATTTTAAACTCTAATTTAAACTTCAGCATTTGTGCTTGTTGTTTACTATTCAATTGTCAATTATCTTGGTCTTTTTAATTAACTCTTCTCTTGGGCTCTAATACAATGTTTATTTATTCAATTTTATGGAGAAAAAACACAAAGGGAACTTAACAGAAATAAAACTGGCATTCTATGGAGGGAAAAGAATGTAAATCTAAAATATAAATTCCTCTAGCATTTGAAAGTTATTCATTTAAAGTTTTCTATTATTTTCCACAGTGTGCTCTGGCAAAAGACAGGAGAGTGATCATTTTCTAATATGTGCTATAAGCTGTTCCTTCCTGACCCATGCTGATTATTTGTCCCTCTCTAAACGTATATAGAGAGATGGAGAGAATAAGATGGCTGTGAGCTGCAGGAGAGCTGGGGAACCTGAGAACCCCTCTTCACTTTATTGCCCAGAGTGTGTGTGGGCTGGCTGGCACCTTGGGCATTGGACTGGGAGGCTGCAGAGCTGCAGATTCACCTGGGAGGCTGAGGACCTGCACATAGAGGCTACAGCCTTGTGTTGATTTTATGGTTGAAAAACAGAGGATTTTCGCTTGCAATGAAATCCTGGGTAACATGCAGGCTATTTAAATGTGGACCAAAAGACCATCATGAAACTAAATACAGAAAGAATTAAGTGAGTGTTGTGCTAGGTCTGGTCTGACCAAGATTTTCTCCTCTCTTATCAATCTAGGAAAAGGTTTGCCAGGAATATCAGAGACATGAGATCTCTCTGAGGAATTCCTTGTGAGTGTGGTGACACAATAAGACAATATCTTCAAAACCCACTATTAAGAACGAGAGGTTGCAGAATCGAAGTCCAAAACTTGGTATTATTTGAATTCCTTCTGCACCTCAGAACCTTTAAGATCCTACCTGTTTGAAATCTGATGGCTCTGGATGCCCAAAATTAGGATTTTCTTTTTTCTCTTTTTAATTTCAACAATGTTTAAAATCTTCTGTCATTAAAAAACAGCTGCAGGAGAACATTTTGCAAATACTAAATTTCAATTTTTTTTTTTTTACTGCTTCTTCATTTTAGGGGAGTTCCTTGATATTGTTCTCTCTAAAGTTTCCAGGGATGAAAATATAACAGTCTTTTGAACTATTTTAATAATACATGACAGATGACTAGAAAAATATTTTTTCTTTCTTTTTTTTTCTTTTGTAGCTCTTTAATTGATTTTTTTTTAAATTAGACTAGGTCTTGAAACAGATGCAATATTCAAAATCATAGTTTTAATCTTTATCCAGAGACAATTTCCTTTCCTTGCACTATGTTGGTGTCTTTTCTGTCATCAATAATAAATAAATATCAATAGCTTTTTTATCATCTTGCACTGGTATGCTAAAATCAGGATATCCTAAACCATGCAGCTGTATTTGTTGATCAGTGGCCATCTGCAGAGAGCAATCAGGTGACAGTCTTTTATTCTATGTCCCCTCCCTTCCATTTGGAAATTGATCTATTAAAAAGCTGCCTCCAACATAATTTTACAATGAAAGAGATAAGTCAAACCCATACCTGTGGGGAAGGTAATGGTTCTTCATCTGTGTAAATCAGGCTTTGAAATATGATTACCGGTCTAGTGCCATGAGGCACAAATGATCCACGCTCCCATTCTTCTGATACTGCCTATGGTAAAAACTGCTGTGAAGATATCCCTGTATCACTCTTACCACTAGTAAGAAGAGCCAGTGTGTTAACAGACAGGTGATCAGTATTTAATTGCTGTTATGATAGAAAAATTAAAAAGAAAAGAAATTAAAAAAAAAAAACCTTTGTGTTCATTTTTCCCCTCCTCACCTTAGCAGCAAGTCCCAGCTTAACCAGGGTGCCAAACTGACATTTCTAGTGCCTTGGGTTCTTAATCTGGCTGTGGTCTGCTAGGCAGCTTGGGAAAATATCTCACTTTTCTCATCTGTAAAATGATGTTCAATTTAAAGTGTTCTGAGAGTGATAGAAATTATGATGTGCTTGTTGGGACTTTCATTACAAAGACGGTGGAAAGAGTAATTTTTTTTTCGTAATGAACACTTATTGGATCATAAACAAAATATAAATTAAAGATCTTCAGCTATGACATTAGAGGTATAATTAAGGTGGAACTAGCTGTAAAATTGCACATGTATCTTATATAGACTAAGCACAGGAAAGGTCAAATGCTTCATACTCGCTCAAATCTACCCATTTTCAACTGTGACCAGCAGTTTCCTGTTATTGGGAAATAAGTGATGATAATGCTGAAAAAAACCTGGGAACTAGGAAGTCATTAATATATAAATATTTTGTATATTGAACATGTACAGAATGTTTGTATTTACATCAATAAATATCTGTAAATATGGGCATATGTATATTTATATGCATATACAGCGCTCAAAAAATAGTAGTTTTATTATGGACATTTAGGGATCTAGGTATGAAGCTTATATCTTCAGATAGATCAATGAGATTTCAAATCCTAGCTCATTTTGATGTCTTTATGTATAACTGGACTTGTATTGCATGAAGGTGTATTTTCCTGAGCTGGGGAACAACTGGTACCCTGTTCATAAGTGCTCATGACACATATTGGATGTACAGCAGGGGAGAAAAAATCTGGAGAAGAGAACTTTCAAAAGCAGGGTGGTCAGAGTACTTCTTTCTGATTTTCAAAGGTCAGGCTGATGAGACAGGACATGGACAAAGGAGAAAATTGTGAAGTGCCTTTCTAGGTGTGCTCTTCATTGCATATGTGCATGATTCTCTGATTTCTGTCCGTAATCTTTGCTCACTCTGAACTAAACTGTAGAATGGTTAATTGCGCCAGTCTCCTTGAGGAGCTGTAAAATAAGGTGACACTGTTTCTGTCCTTAGGAAATAGAACCGAAAGAAATGAAATCTCTTAAAGTGAGAATTGAATGCAGTCATTATAGTATGGTGTTCAGCTGCAATAACAGCAAAATCTTTCTCTAGAATAGCTAGTTCTTAAGCATTTCACAGAATCACAGACAAGCTGAGGCTAGGAGACACCTCTGGTCATCATCTAGTCCAAATTTCTGCTCAAGCAGGATCACCTAGAGCACTTTGATTTTTTTTTTTTTTTTTGAATAACTCTTAGGATGGAGGCTCCACAGCTTCTCTGGCAATGTCTTTCGATGCTTAACCATTCTCACAGGGAAGAAGTGCTTTCTTGTATTTGAGTGAAATGTCTTGTGTTTCGGTTTGTGCCCACTGCCTCTTGTTCTGTCACTGACACCGCTGAAATTTTGACTCCATCTTTGTTTATATGCTTCCTTCAGAAATGTATTCACACTGAGAAGTCCCTCTGATCATTCTTGTCTTTCATTTTTCTGTGCTGACTTCCTATCTCCCCTTCCAATTTTAGGAGCTAAGTGTTATGTGACTCTTAAGAACTGTACTGGGTTTGATCAACTGGAGTTGATTTGGTAAAAATCACTGGAACTGGATTCAGCTGCCCTGCTTCAGGATGAGCAGGCCAGTCTTTAAAGAATTTCTGTTACAGTCGTTGATTTTCTTTGAAAAAACTATTTCCATGTCCGTGCTTCTACTTAGAATTGTTGAGCATCCAGGTCTGCTTTCAATCAGGCTGAGATCAATATGCGATTTCATCCGCTTTTGGCTAGTCTTGGTGCAACTAAGACTTATCACCTCTCTTACTCTATTACTTATTTAAATTGTCTCCTTTTTCAGATAAGTAGGGCTGAGGGAAGGTTGTAGAGGGGGACTGTATTAGAAGCTGCTGGCTAAGGATTAAATGTTTGTCTGTCCCCTGTCGCAGCACATTATCTGTGTGCTTCCTCCCTGTTCTTGTTCCGATCTGCAGTGTTCTTGTAGCATGTGAAGTGTTGCTTTGAGGCCTGGCAGTCCCCAAAATGGGCCCCTGTGCACTAAATTTTGGCATTATTATGCAGTAAACCGGGTACTTTCTCCTATTCTCCTTTCTTGATAGATCTTCTTTTTACACAGCATCTGCTTCTTAGACCGGATGAATATAGCCAAAATACCTAGGCAGAGTGAAGTACACCCAGAAATGGAGTTTGCTCTTGAGGCAACCCTTACTGAGTGCATCTGTCTCTTGATACTTTAAGCATGTTATATCCTGAGCACATATCAAATGCAAAGAGTGACTCCTGAATTACTGCTATTGGTTATCCTTCAAACTTAGTTAGGCTGTAAAATAGAGAGCCAGTGCTAGGCAGCTGCGGGAGGTGGGCAAGGGGAGCAAAAGCAATGTGAGCTAGAGGTTAAATCCAGTAGCTAAACACTAATGAAAAATTCCCTTAGCTTGTCAGTGAATAAGCCCCTGGACTGCAATATTAATTCATCAGTTTGGAGACACTTCTCCAGCCAGCAAGGTTTATTCAATCTACTTATTTTTTTCTCTAAATCTTGGATCTGGATTTTGGGCTTGGATATTGCGAATTTTCTGTGACAAACCCACTGTCTTTATACTACTGTTTTATTTCTCTTGGGCCAACCTCCTCAGTACTCAGAGAGACCACCTAACCTGGGCAGAAAAAAAAAAAAATCTGTCCTATAATATTTTACATAAATTATGAATATGCTATGAGACTACAAGTTGATTAGTCATTTCTGATTCTTTTAAAAGTTATCCCTTGTGGTTAGCTCAGGCTTGTAATGTCCTTTCACTGCATAACCCAGTAACTCTCATGTTTGTGGATCCATGAGCCATTTCTTCAGCACTGTAACCCTGCTGCATGCCTTACCTTTTTTCATCAAGAGTGGTCGGTCGTTAGTCACCGAGCTAAGGTGTGCTTACCTGGAAAAACCTTTTAGGAATAAAAAATCTGAAAAGGGATGAGGGGAGAAAGATGCTTATGAAAAGTATGGATACATTACTTTAACTCTCCCTATTTTTCATCTTGGGATGTTGTATAGCTCTTGTATAGGAGCATCTACTGGCATATCCCTGAATACCATTATGGTTTCAGTGCCTAGAAGACTGCTCCAGAGCTCACAGAAAAGCCTACAGAGAAACTCCCACTGACATCATTATGTCAAGAATCAGGTTACTCTGTGGATAGCTCTGTTGATCCAATTTACCTGTTAATACTTGGGGAAGGTGGAGTGTAAATTGGTCCATTTTAAGAATAAAATTGTTCTCCTTCATAAAAATCCTGTTTGTTGTTTTGCAATTGCTTCTGGCATGCACCAACAAACTGATGGAATTAGTGGGATGTTCTGGCAAGTTACCATCCTTCTTCAGTTCTCCCACCCCTCATCTGTTCATTTCAGCAAGTTTTGCAAAGCTAGCAGCACTTAAAAATAATAATTAAAAAAAGGAAAAAAAAAACACTATTCAGAGGCAGACAAGCAGAAAAGTGAAATACAATGGCTATTACTTTTTTTTGTTTTTAAGATCTATTATCAAGATGCAAACTATGACTGTCTAAAGGAAAAAAGTTGATAAAAATCTTTCCTCCTTTTAATGTACTTGTGTCAATCTTCCAACCTGTAAACTAAGGATTAGGCTGCTTGGGAGCAACAGAAGGGGCCAGCTAAGAATAATTTCAAGTACAAAACTTCTATGTGGTCTACACAATATAGGTATGTGAACCTGTGAGTCATGGGCAGGGACATAGGATATGCTGTTTTAAAAGAGATGGACAATTTCTTGGTGAGAAGGAATCTCCAGGTACCGTAGAGGTAAGTGCTTCTGCTGTGTAGCGTCTTTTCTTGTCTCCCCAGTCCTTCTTAGAATAGTGGTAGGCAAGTGTTACAAAGCTTCATGCACCGAAATGGTGTGGAACATTAAAAAACCCTAGCATACCAGAGTACCTGAACTTCATCAATCTCAAGTCCACCCTCATAGTCTGCAGCAGCTCCAAACAGGGCTTGACACAGCTGTTGGTCTGGAGGGGTGATCTCTGATGGCGTGAAAGACAAAGTGAGTTATGGATGCCAAACAAAGTGCTGTGTCCAAAGCCTCTAATTTACACGGAGATATCCCCTCATCAAGAAGTAAGTTCAGTTCCATATTCAGGAAGAAAACAACTTGCCAGTAAAATCGGTCAGGGAGATCATTCATTTTGATCACACACTTTTCATGATGGCACTCAGATGTCACCAGCCTGGGCAGCAGGGCAAAATATCAGCCTGACACTGTAGCCTACTTCCTCATTTCATCCTGATAATATTGCTCCATTTATCTGCAAAAATAGATGGTTTCTTCATCCTCTGCCCTTTCAGTATGTGATGACTATACACCACTGATCACAAAGCCTGAGCATTTCAGAATCTAGTGACATTTAAGGAAAAAGATTCCCAAGCTTCTTGAAAGAAATACAGTACTGAAATACACAAAGAAGCAAGTGCAACTTCCTTGCTGCTAAAGCGATAAAGAAATTAACGACACACCAGGTTCCAAAATCCCACAGCTGTTTGGAGATATCTCCTTTTTTTTTTCTTATTTTTTTAGGCACTTCTCTCCCTCCACAAAGTATAAAGGTGTCTGCAGTTAAAGGGATGGCAAGACGCAGAAAAGATATTGCTTCCCCTGAGTTTTATGAAGCTGATATCAATCTTTTATTTCATAAACTTCAGGCCTGTTATTACCCTAAAAGCGTGTTCCACGGCATTTAATGTGACACTGATGAGAATACAAATAAGAGGAAGTGAGGGAGGTGGAGGACAGAGGGAGAAGAATCAAATGATGTTAAATGGGAGGACCTGAACAACACTTCCATATCCATTGCCATTGAGGAGAGTTTAAAAGGGCCGTGAAACTGCAGAGCATCTGAATTGTGTTTGGGGGCAGTAAATCAATTTAAGCTTCAGCAGTGAGGAAAAAAATACCATCTGAGGCAGGTAAGAATAGAAATTCAGGTTGTGGAGGCAGGAAGGCTTGCCTGTGAGCTAATGAGGCATGCTTTAGCTAAGTGTTGTGTGGAAACTCAGAGCATAAATGCCCTTGAAATTGGGATGATTTGCTGAGTGAAAAAAAAAAAAATAGATTTTCTAAACTTTCACCTGGAAGGATGTGAAGTGCTGATTAGTTTTTATATCTTTTTTATCCAGTGCTTGGCTAGATTCTAGTAGATGTGCTTAACTTCGAGTATATAAATGTTCTTGCTCTTGAGTTGTGAGAAAAAGCTGGAGAAGATTCACTTGTTTTGTGTCTTTTCAGATATATGAATAGCTAAAAATTGGCACATCCCCAGCAAACAAAAGAAGGAGGTAGTTCTTCAAACCACACATACCTACGGAACTCCTTGCTGTGGATTACTGCATGTAGATGAGCCATAGTTGCTTTGGGAAGTCTTTGAGTTGCAAATTGCTAAAGGCTGGAGAGTATTTTGAAGAAGTAATTCTGCACATCTGCCCAATGCTCAAGTTCTTTCCTTAGCATCCGCTTTTTGTCACTCTCAGACGTGCAGTCCTAGGTGGCCCTGATTCGTTATGTTCATTTCTAGGATAACTGGACACAAGACCAGGTTTACTATGAATAGAGGCATGGTTGGAGAGAGTTCTTCAGAGCATAAGGGACCCTAGTAGTTTACCCAGCTACCGTGCACACTTGACAGCCCTTTGAGACTTCCTAAGTGGTCCATAAATATATTAATTTTTAGAATGAACTGTAGCCTATGTGATATGTAGTATCAGTTATCAGTTCATAGTTTCAGCTCAGCTACCCTGCATCAAATTTACATAGATGAGTGTATGAGGGGAAAAGTGCCTCTTATTTTCATATTATTATTCTAAATAAGGATTTGGAATATGCTTATGAAGATGATGCATAGATTTCCACAGGCATTAAACTTTTGATTTAATTCCATCTACATATGGACCTGAAATGAACCATTACAGTAACTCGAGGTTTGTCAAAAAAAAGCAAAAATATTGACTAGCAAAGAAAAAATACTGCTAAAAAAGCAAAAATATTGACTATCTTGTTTTTGAGTTGAAGAGATGCAAAACTGTCTGAAAGTTTTTCAGATTCCTGAAAAAGTACCTTGAAATGTCAGTTTTAATGAGTTTTCAATGAGCTCTTCATGTGACGCAAAGTACTCTTATGTCAACCTTAAAAATTCCAAGCTATTTAGATTTCCTACATAAGGAATTTCTTTCACAGAGGTATTTCATACCTGAGGATCAAAACAGTTCTTCAGGATGTTTAGAAGAAAATTAAGAAAAAATCAAGAAAATAAAGAAGTTTCAGGTGAGATCTCAAGTCTGAAAAGCAGCGTCTTTCTCATTTTTTACTGACTCAGTGCTCATTGGAACAAGAGACTTTTTGTTCTTCTGATTGGAAAACAGCTGGCACATTATAATAAAAAGATTAGATTATAAGTTCAAGAAGTTGTAACCCTATAATTTTCGGGGTGATGTTTCGTCATGACCATTTAATTCCCGCAGACTTAGCCTGTGACAGGTTTTAACTCACAACAAAGCTTGTGATTATCTGGGGCTCATGGCAGGAGAGCTGCTTACTGGCCTCAAACCCAATCTGTATCTTTGGCTTTATATCTACTACCTGTGTTACATGTTGTGCCGCAGATGTCTGTTAAATATAGGCTTAATTATACAACTAATGAGAATTAGTTCTATACTATGCACAGCACTGCATGAATGGGAAAGCCCCCATGGATTTTCACTGATGGAGAAACTTGCCATAACTAAATATTTACTTTATCAGCAGGGTTATCTGTGATAAATGAAATTTCAGCCTGGGGGGTTGTGGTGAAGTTCAGTGGGAACAGGAGTGAAACTCTGCAGGCTGAGACTTCAGAGATTTGTTATTTAGGCTGTGTGTTCACAAGGACAGGAGCTGATCTGAGTCTTCAAAGCTAAGTAGGAAACTCGCTCGGGTCTGGGAGAGCCCTGCTTGGTGGCCTCACAGGCAGCAGAGCGACTTTCACCAGCCAAATTAGTATATTTAAAAAAAGGTCCCTCAGGAAAAGGAAGGAATTTTATTTTATTACTTAAAACTTGAGTCTGCTGAATACTAAAAGACCTATCTAATAGCAATACATTTTTTAAAGTGATAAAATATTTACAGCTGGAGCCTTCAGCAGAGGAACAGTAGAGTATGTTTATTTCGCAGTTCAGTAAATTATATATATACACCAAAAATCAAATTGATGCTTTCAGCTGATTGTGTTAATCCAAACAAGCTTTCTTTGTGCTTTTTAATCTGGAGAATTTGTTTTTCATTCCTATGCACATAATTATCAAAGCATCTATTAGAAACTATAAATAAATCCTAAAATTTGTTTCCAGACTCTAAATACACAGTGTGACTGCGGGGCATATCATTTCTCAGCAGAAATTAGTGGTTTTGTCACTCTCCTTGGGCCCTTGCTAGACCCTTCAAGGAAAATTGCAGTGATAGCTAAATAAATATTTGTAAAATAAGAACATATATATTGAAATTCATGCAAAACAATATTTAGAAATATCTGGCAACATTTCCATCTCTGTGCTACCACAAAGAGTGCTTATATATTTCCAGAAACTTTGCCAAGTTGATTTTTTTAAGCTTTGCAATAATTTACCCCTGCTCAAGCTCCCTGCTGAAGCCTGACTGGTGGCAGGGGAGAGGGACAGCCTGTGTGCCCAGCACTAGCTCTTCTAGGAGCCTATGCTTCCTTCCTTGCTCTGCTGATGTAGTGCACAGGGTTAGGGAACATCTTTTTAAGGAAAAAGAACATGCTCAGCAGGACTTCCAGGAGCTTCAAGGCACCTAATTCCCAGAGTTTTCAAGTCCCTGTAAGTGCAGCATCTTGGCAGCTCCACCATGAAATATTGAGGTTGTGTTTCTCTCCTGACCTTGAAAGATTGCATGGGGAAATACTGGAGCAGCATGACAAGGGACTGGGAGGTGGCAGCCTGGTGAGCAGGTTCTTGAAGTAGTAGTAGCTGAGGGAAATGTGAAAGACCAAATCTTTCACCTAATACCTGTCTTTTGATGGAGCCCAAGGCAGACTTTCATTTTTTGCTTGTAAAAGTGATTTTTCTTTCTTTCTTTTACTTATTTATTTTTTTTTGACTCAGACCTGTTAATGCCCTCAGACTGTATTTGGGCTGTTTCACCCATGTGTGGGATGAGTTAGCCAAACCCAGAAGGGGTGAGAGCAGGGTTCAGTTTCGATGATTTTTTTTCCATAACTTGCACACAGGGGAAAGACCCACTGTGTACCTTTCTCAGTCAGATTCCCCTGAATGCTTTGGGAGAGAGGCACAAGTTGTATATAAAAGTAGGGGATGCTTTTGGTTAGGCAAGAGCTGTTGTTGCTTATCTCAGCAGACTTCACCCTGCACAAGGTCTAGCTGATCATTTGAAAGGAACAACTTGCAAGAGAAGAAATTTCTGATCCAAATTTAGAAAAATGCTAAAAAAAAAAGAAAAAAAAAAGGATATCTATTTGTGTGTGCATGTGTTTTTGTGTTTACCCTTGTGCACACATATTTATTTGGAAATGTGCCATCTCCTCTCCTTCCCATTGGCTTCCTGTTTGCCACTGCTCATTGCTGCATGTCCATGATGTGACCTGCAGGATCTAGTGTCTCCTGGGTCTCCCTGGGGTTCCAGGGGCATGACTTTGAGCTGCCTGATGGATTTGTGCTGAAGGCTGTTGCTGGTGGCCTTGCTTAGATGTAGTCATTCATTACAAAGTCACTCAGGAGTACTTGAAGGTGGCCAGCTGCACTGCTGTCACTTTGCTTTGCTATTGCAACTGGGGGGCCTTTAGTGTGATAAGCCAAGAGATCACTCTGGTCATGCTGCATGTAATAAACAAGCAATGTGACAGAAAAAAATATAAAAAGTGTGAAGAAAATGGCAATACAGCAGAAGTCAGGCAATGATCAGGAGCAACCCCCCTTTAATTGCAGACCTGCTCTGATTACCTTTCACTTATAGGCAAGCATCCTCCTCACCAATGCTGTATTCAGACCGTTTTTGAGTCTCAGCTTCCCTCCAGCACTGAAACAGGCACAGCCTTCACTAGGTGAATATGGATTTTCCTTAGCATGAAAAGTTGTGTTCCCGCCAGGGTTATTTCATAGTCACTCCATCGGAGCCTATGGCAAGTTAATTCCCATCAGCCAAGGAAATGGCCTAAGTTGCTATTAGTCTTTTTTTTTTTTTTTTTAAAGAAGGTAAGAAAGAAAAATTCACTAGAAAAAGTGGAGAAAAACAAAAACCTTTGTATTGCTTAGCTAGTTCTTTCCAGCTGGACTGTTCTCTAATGCTGAATGTTATTTGGAAAATAACAGCATTCCTGCCTGCTTTTAGAAAATCGATATGCATTTTTCTCTCCCCCTCTTCCAGTTCAGTTTAATTAATTACCGGGATGTTTCTGGACAACTGAATACATGAAAACAACTCCTTTCGAGTCAAAAATTAATAACTATAACTAGCCAGAAAAAGCTTCCCAGTGCAGATCTTTCCTTTCCCTCAGTGTCCCATCAGTGCCAACTGCTTGTCCCAAATCATATGCCTTTCCATAAAAAATGGATATGCATTCTCTGTTCTTCTGAACTGGCACAAGCAGGGGATGAGTGTCTCATTTTGGCAGGGGCTGAGCTGCTGGATGCTTTGCAGCAGGGTCGGCTTTGTGGCATTGCCTCCGTGCATGGATGTTAGCACAGGCTCACCAGCCCCATCAGCCAAGAAAAAGAGCAAGGTGGGCGAAGTGAGGACCAAACTGGAAATGCAAGGAGGCAACATTGTATTTCAAAGAAGATGTCACACAACAAAAGCAAATGATAATTCTAGCACCACTTTTTTGTCTTTTTTTAATACACAGTTCTGTTTGAATCCCTCTGGATCTAATTAAAACTTTGTTGACCACCCACCAATCAAAATAATTATGTTGGATGGCAAAAAACCAGCAACAATGACAAAACAAAATTATGCAAAGAGATGTACCTACATGGCTAAAAAAAAAGACCCAAAAAAGCCAGCCAAACAAAATACCCAAACTGGAAAACGTCCAGGCTCCATGCTATATTTATTTATTTTTGCCTCTCTTCGAAGCCACAAAAAAACATGATTATATAAAAGGTTTTTTTTTTAATTCTCCTCAGAGAGTCCTGCAGCAGATATTCAAGGCAGCAAAATGCCCAGAGTGTGTCAATGGAGATTCAAAATCAGGAGGAGGGAATCCTGCAGCACCATATTAAATATTAAGATGAGCTGTCTGCTGGGAAAGTCTGAATTGGAAAAGAAGCTCGTGCCACACTGACGTTCAAGATATGTTATATACAGTAGTCACCATTAATAAAACAGCACTTACTCCTGAGCAAAATCTGCTATCCTGGGCTTATTTTCTGTACTTAGAAGTGGCATTTGCTGTAGTCCTTTGGATGTTGCTGCTGTGAAAGTTGACTTATTTCACAGTAGCAAACATATGTAAGTCATGCATCGTGTAACCTGATCCAAATCCCACTGAAATCAATAAAAGGCTTCCCACTGACTGCAGTCAGACCTAAATGAGCAAAACTGTACACAGAGCCTTGGCCAGACTGGAAAACTGAAGCTATCTTAAGGCAGGATCTCAAGCAGTCTTGTTAAAAAAACTTAGAGATGACTTTTCATTGAATGAAGACAGAAGTGAAGCAGATAGCATCATTTGAACTAAAATTGTTTCAAAGGGAGAAAAAAAAATCAGAGCAATTCAGACTTGGAATAATATCTACAATTGGATGGCTCCAAAATCTGCCAGGCACAGTTTTGGCATAAGAAAAGCACAAACCCCAAATTATTATTAATTGTATGAAAATATATCCAAATGGACTTCCTCGCTCATGCTTTGTGAGTACAAGAATAGATTTTAAACACACATACCATGCATACACAAATGCTAGCAGAGATATACAACATCTCAGGGCAACAAAATCATTGCAAAATGAATTTGTGATTTTTTTTCCACTGCTTGGGCTATTTATTGAGCTCTGTGTGTGTGTATACATGTATTGAACAGTCAATTTTACCCATTTGTCATCGGTCTTATTCCATGAATCTAATTCTTCTCAAAGAAAGGCTTTTGACTGAGGACGAAGGAATTTCTCTCTTTCCTTCCTTACATCCTCTCATCAATCTTTATTTCCTGGCCTTCATTAGACACTGAAATCATTTCAGTTCATATTGGATTTCATAGATTCCCTTTACATAGTCTCAAATTTTCTCCTAAAATAAGTTATCATTGTTAGAGTCCTATTTACTAAAACAAATACTTGTATGCAAGCTTTACATAGCTCCATCTTCCAGGTGCTACACCCACAAATGCCCCAGATAAATTTCTAAGAGCTCCGGGCAATAAATGAACATAGTAGCAAACCCACAGAAAGGAATTTTTATGTTGCAAGGTGTTGTGGAAAACATCTTACATAATTAGAGCCACACGAATAACTGATTTTCTAATTTTGCTGCCCAAACTGAGTGAAAAATCTGGAAGAAGTTTCAGAAATAAATGATTAATTTCAAGTTGAATGGAATAGTTTGTTCAACTTTAAACAAAATATTTTATTTTTATGTGTATGTATATGTATAAATATTAATATTTAGAGTATAAATATTTTAAAAAACCTTAAAGGTAGGAAAAAAGGGAAATCATTTCAAGGTCTCAGCATGGATTATTTAAATTCGACTATTTTGACTTCATATTTTGACTTGAGGCATTTCCACAGATTTATCAGGATTTCACAAATAAAGGTGAGTGTATGGCAGAAGGGTTCTATTGATTATTTTGTTTGTAACTATTCCCAAATGTGTTTTTAGGCAGTAACCATGATGGTTACATATGCATCCTTCATGAATCTGATTGCATACAAACTTCTTTCTTTGTGTAAAACAGCTCTAACAAAAAAAGAAGCAGCATTACCATTTCATACTATTCTCACAGTTGAGGGCCATTTATTTTTATATAATATACGGCAGATTGTATGAAAGCATTAACCATCCAAACAGCTGCTGTGATGGAAGAGACCACAGCAATGTTCAGATGTTCAGATTGTGGATGTCTGCTGGAAATGCTCACAGTGCTCAGCAGCTGGCAGAACAGCTCACGTGAGTGCCTCCTAACACATCTCAGGGAAAATGAGCTCGATAAATGTAAACAGTTTGAACTGAGAGCCAAATTTGTCTCACCTGATTTTGCACCATGGGAGCGTGCCTATGAAACGCTCTGCGGGTTGATCACCAAGTGATGAAGCTGCCTCCCGACTGTGTCCAACTGTGACTTTAGAAATGATGCATCAGTGGAGCAGGATGGAGTTGGTACTGAAGTGCCTCTTTGTTGCCTCACGGAAATTTTGTCTGGCCACTTTTTCAGTCCTGAAATGAAATACTGTCAATGAAAAAGCTCACATCTTCAATCAGCCTCAAGGGTTCTTGTTTTTTCATTCTTTTTTTTTTTCCCTTGAAATAAAAAGGTCAGATGGAAGAATAATCTTTTTTCTTCTTCCTTTTTCTTTTTTTACCTTAATTCTAGTGGAAATTTTATCTTTAGCTGTACCTAGAACCACTACCTTTTCAACGCTTCTGGCTATGAAAGATAAAGCTAAGAGCACAAGCAAGAAAATACCATCTGTAATGATGACAAACCATAAACAGCATTCACAGGCCATTACATTTGTAATATTTTTCTCTTCATCATTAGTCTCTCACCTACATTGAATTTTTCCGCAACCAAGTGAAGACCTAAAGGAGACAACGATAGCCATAAATAAGAATTTTTATTGTCCTGTCGATACAAATAAACTCAGAGCTGATATCAGGCTAGCTTCTGCAGCAATGACTAAAGTTCAGTAAACTCTGAAAAAGGGAGAAAATGCAGATGACTTTATGCCATTAGGCTTTCAAGACGATTCATGTTACTGAAGCATTCATGTTACTGAAGATGGTATGAATGATATTTATTATTTGCAGGAAAGTATTACAAGCACTTGATCAGTGTTCTTCAAATTACAGATTTGCAAAGTTGCAAGGCAACTAGAGGAATCACATTGCTATGAGTCTCTTGAGAGAGGCGAAAGGCAAGAGATCTAGGAGATGAGGGAATGAAAAAGACTCTGTGGACAAAGCTAAGCAACCTGCTTACTTCGGATTCTGAAGACCCCTTGCTAGTTATGAAAAAGAAGGTTTGTCTCTCCTGACAAGGCAAAGAAGAGAAAGATCCACTCTGAGTGTCAGATAGAGAACCGGTACATGTCCAGTGGGACGCAAGGTAAATTCCAAGTTTCTGCGTAGGGTCAGCTCTACGATGGCACAATCATCTCTGAATTTTAACCAGTGGGTTCCACGCACAGTAATAGAACCACCTTAGGGTTGAACTCCAGCTTATCCCCCTCTCAAATAAATGTTGTGCGTCTTGTGGAGCTCTGCAGAGGGTGCATGACAGCATGGAGTGAACCCAGGGAGAATGAAACTGTGTGAGAGTTGCCCTTCATTTGTTAAACTGCTATTGGAGATAGTGACACTCAGTGAGAGAAGGACTGGACTGGTCTGTGGAGAAATCTGAATTTCAACCCAAGATGGTATCACATACTCCTGCTGTCCCTGGAACCACCCATCATTGGAACATGGTACTGAACTTACCCTGGGGAGAGATAGGGTTTATTCCTGCCTTTAACTACAGATATCTCTTCCGCAAGAGTTTTTCTTATGTAATGGAATAAAAGATTTAAAGAAATGTTTTGGGAAGAGACCAACCTCTCACTAGAAGCATCAATGCTAGATCAGGTCAGCCACAGTATCACCTTCCTGAGTCTTGAAAATATCCACAAATGGAGATGCTGCAACGGCTCTAGATAACCTGTCTTGGTGTTGCACTATCTTCCTGGGCAAGTTTTTTCTATTTTTCAGTTTCAGCTCTCAAACCACAATTTGTGGCTTATCTTATCTTACCATATGCCTGTGCCACAAACAAAAATAATTTGTCTTCATCTTTGTAACTCTTGCTCAAGAACTTGTATTAGTTTGCTCTGCAGCATCCACTTCTCCAGTCTAAACTAGCCAAGCTATCTAGTTCTCCCTGTAGGTCATGTGCTTACCAGCTTGGTTGCCCTCCACTTTGTAGCCTTCCTCAATTTCTCCACATCCCATTTGAACTGGGGATCAAAACTATGACCAGTATTCCATGGTTAGCTCCCCCTGTGCTAAATAGAGAAGGAGGGGGATTATAGCTGTTTTTTTTTCTTTTCTTTTTTTTTTTCCTCCTGATGATACTCTTCCAAACACTGTTTGCCTTATTTGCAAAGGGATGACACTGTCAGCTCCTGTTTGACTTGGCATCCACTGCAGGTCCAGGATGGCTGCTATCCAGCTGGGTGATTCTCAGCCTTTTACTCTGGTGATCCAGCCCATTTTCAAACGTCTAGCAGTTCATATGCCCTGCCCATACTTCCCTTAGTTTACAGCAACACTGCTGTGGGAGATGGTGTTAAAATAGTCAGCTATTTAGTAGCAGGAGACAATCAGGTTGGTCCAGCATTATTTGCTTTGCTAAAGCCATGTTGATTTTTCCTACTTGCTTGCCCTTTGTGCTCTCCGAGATGTCCATTGTGCATGTTTCAGTTATGAATGGCGAAATCCTTCAGGAAATTGTGAGACTGCTTTACAACAGCCAGAATAAAATGTGACAGTGGCTGAGTCATCCCGTGGTTACTATTCATATTGGTGGTGGTGAGGGATTTGACCCAAGAGGCACTTGAGGCTCCTTCTTTCTGCCCACGTTCACCAGTTTGAAAGTTGTTATAATAAAAACTCATTGTGTCTGTGTATAGAAAGTACTGGTGTAAGTGCCAGCCTTGCTTTACACCCAGCTGGACTAGACCTATTTTGGGGAAGCCTAGAGCCGGGTGTAGGTGCTGAGCACCTTCTGGACTCACAGGCCATAGCCACCCAGCTCTCCTTGCCTGCTTGCTGCCGTCTGAAATGTCCACATTTAGCTAAGGAAATCTCTGAGGATTTAGCAAAGCACTGTGGCTCTTTAAACCATAAGTGGCAAACTTTTGAACTCTTTTGTGATTACTTTAAACTTCAGTCTTTGCAACAGGCTGCAGCAAGAGGGAGTAAAAGAACAAAAAGCCCTTACTGTTGATATTTATGGCAACTAAAGCAAAATCGCATTGCATTTGCAGATGAATGGGAGCCCCTGTTAAAAGCTGCAGCAGCCTAATTTGGGGATGGCACTGGCTTGGAAGCCAGTTGTCTGGAATAACAAAAGGGAGCTTTCATGTTAATTAATTTAGAGCAATTATTACTGTTAAAAAAATAAATATTTCGGTCACCTCTCCAGAAATAATCTGAGTGAGGTAAATTAAATTCTGTGGCATAAAGATTTAAAGGTATATTGGTTTCATAATTTGTCTCAAAACATTTTTGTATATCTAATGTATTACTCCATTTGAAATCCCAGAACCTATTTCAGAAAATACCTGCGTACGAAATATATATATAAATCTTTTCACAAAATACACCATGTAAGTAAATAATTTCCATCTGTTCAGTGAAATAAGAGGCACTTGGAAGTAGTTGTTGTGATGTATATAATTAGTCCCTCCTTCATTTAGAGAAAAAAAGTACCCAGAACCTACTTATTATAAAAAAAGCTTTGTGATATTTACAGTCGAGACCAAACATTTATTTATTTTTTTTGCTATGAGAAATTGCAACAAGTCCTGTTGTAGCCTGACTTGTAATTTTTTTTTTCAAACAGGGATTCCTTTTGGAGGAATTATGTGTAATAGCCAAGCACAGTATTCATCACCCACCGTAGCTTGGTAGGAATCAATGGAGCAGTGTTTTTCTTGGGCTCTCTTCACTTCCCAGTCTTTACAGAGAAAGCTCATGTTTTAAAATGACTGAAGATTCACAACATCTCAATCATACAAATATTTACTAGAGGGGACTTTTACTGCTTAGTCCAAAAGATTTGAGAGGAGGAGAAACTATGTCCCAGCCCTATACTGAAAACTCACCTGGCCGAAGTCATCCATTTCTCTTTCTTTTGTTCTTCCTTCGCCTTGCTCTCTAACCCATCAGAGCTTAGGTGGTGTTGGCATAATCACTGAGATGCTTCCAGTGTGCAGGGGTCTATCAGCCAGCAATTCTCAGAATATAGGCTCCTCTGGATCTGGGAAGTGCCTTAGGATCACACTTTCACACATAGTCTCTGATTGTGAGTGTGAAACACTCCAGGAAAAAGGATCATTGCACTTGCTGAATTATTATAATCACTATGTGAAGCATTTATGCCCCTGACCAAGCTAATATTCCCATCTCTTTCTGAAACTACCCAGTCTCAAGTGAAGATTTTTGTACCCAGCTGCATTTCCTTCTGTTTCCTTCCTCTTCCGAAGGCTACATAAATCCTTAGGAAGATGTTTGCTCCATCATGCCCAGATGTGGTACCTACTCATTTCACTAGGTTCCTGCTTGTGCTTCCTCACCTCAAAGTGAGATTTCCCCAAACCCCCTCATGTCTGTGCAGATCTCTGCAGTGGTCTTCTCTGCCAGAGAGGAACCCCTGCCCTCCCACTGCTTATCTTGGTAAAGGCAGAGGCTGAGGGGGCCAGCTGAGACCTGCATTTTTCATTTGTTCTCATAGCATCGTATTTTATACTGCCAACGACTGTCTCGTGTTCCACAGCTGCAAAGAAACTCCATTTCCAGGATCCCCTCCTTTACCTTCCCTTGGGGGAATACTGGAATATTGCATGGAACAGAAGGACAATCTCCTGACCAGGTTAGTGCAGGAGATCTCATGGAAAACATGTCCCATCAGCAGACGGAGTTGAATACGTGGTGTGATCCGTGCCATCACATCATCTGACCAGGTGTATCTGTGGATCAGCATCCCCATAAACGCGGTCCTACCATGTGTGTAGGCATGGCCATGGAGAGCACCTAGGAGTCCAGCCAAGACACTCCAGTGCTTCCCTTTCCTGAGTGTTTGAACTCAGCCCCTCTAATGACAGCGTGGGAGCTTACTACAGCTCCCAACTCAGGAAAGCTATGTCTTACTTCAAATTCTTTCTGTGCCACAGACTCAGGGTTGAGACTTTTGATAGCTCAATCATCACATCATCTGTGGCAGAAAGACGGCTGGCACAGGATTAGATTATGGCGATTGAAAATGTCTCTCACATAAAAGCAGACCATGAGTATTCAAAAGCACACATAATCAGATTGTAAAACTGACTACCACAGCATGCCTTGTGGACCGAGAATATAAATAAGGATTAGACAAATTCAGGAAAGAGAAGTCCGTCAGTAGCTATTAAGTACAAGGGGCCAGATGCAATTGCTGCTGCTGAAATCTCCTATACTGATGATTTCTAGAAACAGAGATCAGGGATTGTACCATACATCTGTGTTTTATGTCCAGCCACAACAGGGAGAACCTGGGCTAGGTGGTCCTTGGGTCTAATCCAGTATTTTCTCACCATGTCTGACTCTTGTGTGAATTGCTGAAGAGCTCTTAAAACGTCGTATGTTCACGGTATATAGGGTATAACAGGCACATCCATATCCAGGCACTGGTTGCTCATCACATTTGAGACACAATCACCTGTCTAAGTGAGACAGCTGGATTGTGTCTCTCATTAGCCTTAGACACTCCTTGGAGTGTAAATCTCTATTGCAAGCAAAGATAATTCTGGGAGGAATTTCCTCTGGCTTCTTATTCCTCTCTGCCTTTTAAGATCTTTCCCTCTTTGACTTTCACTCTTTTAAGTAAAACCCTCTTAAGATTTACTGTCCTAAGAAGGTTTTGCTCTCTAATACATGCATTGGGATAGATACATCATGTGAATCTGTTATATGGAAGAAAATGGATTGGGTTGATAATGAGGTTTCCAATCCTTACTGCATTGCTGGTGTCACTGTGACTCAGTTTCCCCCACTGGTACAACAACGGCAAAATTCACTGGTCTTTGTGAAAGACTTCAGGCTCAATAAAGGAGAAGAGCTGTTTAAGTGCAACATGTTAATTACTATGGAAGCAGTTATGAAGTTATTTGGTTTACAGTAGATTTAGCTGAGTCTGATGGTTGCATTGCAGAGAATCCATCGCTATTGCAAGCAGCAGGAAGTTCTGCCTGACTGCAGTCACTATGAATCGCCTTTCTCTTGTGATCTTGAGCTAATATTTCGAGATGTGTAACCAGTGAGCATCCGAGTGAAATCTCTGAATGAATGTGGAACAAATCTGTAAATCTTCTTCTGAAATACTCTGCCAAAGAAAATAAAATAAAGCCTTCCTTGTCAGGAAGCAAATGCTAAAATCATTAATTAAAAAATAAACTCTCGTGGAAATCAAATGAGTGAGAGCAGACGAGGTGAAATAAAGTTTCAGTGGTAGAACTTTTAGTCTTGAAGCATGTGGGCATGTAAAGCCTTGTCTGCAAAACCACGGGCCCCTATCCTGCACAATGGGCCATCACTGTTACCCAGAACAGGGGACATGTGGCTCACATGGCGTGGGCAGAGCAGCCTATGCACCTGGAAGCTGGAGATCTGCTCTGTCCACGGCTAGCAAAAACTGGTGAGCAGGGATGTGGTGAGAGAAGGAGCGTGCAGCTCCTGCGGAGAGAAATTGCTGATCCTTGAGAGGTGAGAGGCAGGGGGAGCAGAAAGGGGTTTCCTCTAGCAGTAAACCACTGGTGGGGAATCCCTCCTTTCCCCCCGCCCGTCTCCCCCATAGCTGTCATTGTTTCCAAAAGCAGGTCTCTGTCTCCACAGACGTTTATCTGAGCAAATTTCTGTCATGTCTGGGTGATTATCTAAACATCGCCAGCTACTGTAACTGACGGTGGAGCAAAGCAAAGGCAGAGGAGGGAACTGAGGAGTGGAAATGTGACTTCACCTCTGTGAAATCAAGTACAGATGTCTACAGAAGAAATGACTCTTCACTTCCTTCCTTTTGCATCCCCTTCAGCACCAATGCATTTGCATCAGTCTTTGGGGAGCGAAAGAAGAGGACACTGCAGAGACTGCTTGGACAATTAAGACCATTTGCTTAACCAGATTAAAGCATTTTCCCCTCGAAATGCTGTCCACAGACACGTGCATGCATGCATGCATTGCTCCTCCACTTGCCCTGTTCGCTTCTAGTCCTCCTGTGCCAGCTATAGCATCTGGGGACTGGGGAGCAGATCTTATGGGTCCGAGTGCCTGGGAAGCACAGGGAGGGAAGGCAGCAGATGTATAAGAGCGCCTAAAAGTTGAGCCAAGTCCTTGTGGAGGGGGAGCGAGCAAGACCTCCCTGGCAGCCCGAGGGTGCTGGCACCGCCACCGCACAGCCGGGAGAAAGCGGCCGCCACGATTTGCTCCTTTCCCTCTCCCTCTCCCTCGCTGACTTCAGTTCAGCTCCTCCCCCGTGTGGTTGTGGCTTTCCCTTCCATCAAAAGCCCGATCAGCAACGCCAGTCTCGGCGAGGAAAAAAAAAAGAAAAAAAAAAAAAGAAAAAAAAGAGGAAAAGAAAAAAAAAAGTGCAAAAGAAGGAAAAGAAAACGGGGGGGAGGGGGGGGAAGAAAAACAGAAGGGGAAGGAAAACCGTTTCCCCTCCTCCCCGGCTGCATCAAACACAGCAGAGACTGAAACTTTATGGAGTTGTGCTTGTGTTTACCCCGCGGCGGGTAAATCGGCAGCGCGCCGCTCTCTCGCTCCTTCCCTCCTTCCTTCTCCTTCTCTCTGCTTCTCATCAGCAGTCAGCAGCAATGGAAAAAGTTGCTGGCTGGTACCCAGCCTGGCACGTCGCTCTCCTGTACTGGACATGGCTTTTCCTCTTCACTTTTGGCTTTACCGGTGCAGAAATAACTTGCA